>JAAAYG020035922.1:0-14126 GCA_009936455.2 Tomocerus minor
TTAGTATAAGTTATTTAATGCTCATTTACCGCTGATAATTCCGTTACGTAGTAACGGGTAGCGAAGCCCTAGTTATAATAATATAATACGACATCTTTGGTGACCTCCGCTGGACAAACGGTGAAGTGAATCTTGTTTTCATCCGAATAAAAGTTGATTGCCTTAATGTCTACTACAACATATGCCAATATGACGGATATTGGCATATATTGGCTGACATTTGGCCTTACTAATTGCTGCCTTTTTTTTAATGATATCATTTTTAAACGTTTATCAATTTTGCATTTGCATGAATAGGAATTGGAAGCGACCGTCGTTATTATCTATTATTTAGTGCATCGGCATCGGCTACTTTGTTCATGTGCTTCGATTGTTAACGCTTGCTGTTTCAACGGGTAAGAGAGTCTTTTTTCTGCAGTCATTGACGGATGATATAGATATATTGGCCTTCGTCTATTTGTTATTCAAGGTTCGGCTACATATTAGTTCGCCTTATGAGCCTGGACGTTGCTGTTCCACCGCGCACCGGAATATTATAAAATATCATTCCTTCTTATGCTCGTCCAGGCTAGGGCTAGGCGTAGCGCAACAATAACATTACTATATTCTGAATAGAAACCAAACGCAGCATATAGCATATCCGTGCAGTATTACACATTAAAGTAACGGTCATACACTGAGAGCATCTTGGTACAACTACGCGAACTGCGTGTACTGAAACTTTGCATGCTGATCAATGTAAAAATAATTTTCAAACTTTGAAGTCATTTTTCAAAGCCATTTCGAAACCTAAAATTTCGAACAATATACCGGACGATTCCTGACGGAAAAACTTGGTACCTCTATTGAAAACATTTTCTAATTTATTGACAATGTGTCCACACGTACCTCAAACGTTAACAAAATTGACCAAAACGCAAATCAAATTTGTTGTCAATATTACTCCGGACTGGGGATCAAATGGCAAAATGTTTTCAATAGAGTGACCAAGTTGGTTCTTAAATCACATTTTTTGTACAGGAGTTTTAACTGTGGGACTTAAATTGGTACAACAAAAATGAATTTGAAATAATGCATAATCATCCAATGGTTTTTTTGCACACTCTTCCTTAGGAAAATGCCTTAAGGGAGGGGAATAACCGATTTGCAATTGCGTGATGTCCAATTAGCCTATAGGATTGGCAAAAATAAAAGTCGTCGAATTGAGCAATGTTATTTTGAGCGATTGTTAGAATGCTGCACAAAATCTTCGAAGATTGGAAGTCTGGGGTGACGTCTCCTTTTACATCCTGCGATTAAGTTCACAATTCCGCTAAAACTACTTTAAAATCTTAGAGAACTTACCCTTCGTTCAACAAATTGGCTGGATGGAGGGAGATTTAATCTGAAACCTTAAATTACGGGCCCCTTATCTCTTGCAAAGAGCTTTAGATTTCATAACATGTCTCATCTTTCCCCTACCATACCATTATTCATTCAAAATTCTTTCATGAAACAACGTGCTTTTTTAAAATCCTATTCAACTGCTCTCAAATGTATTGTATAGTTGCTGCACGAACAGTATCATATCGTCGGATAGTTTGCTGACATTCTTAGTGTATTTATTTTGCGTGGGTGAAGTTAGAGGTAAGTATTCCGGATGTTCCCAGGAGTTGCCATTTCACTCGTACGTATGAATAGGATTCTGGAATGCGTGCTTTACTAGTTCCATTTCTCCTATTTTCAGAGTAATATATATGAAAACGAATGGGATTATGCGTCTTGTAAGAAAGTAATGTCACTGTCTGCTATTTTTGAAATTTGGAAACATTGAAAACCTTGAAAAGGACTAAAAAAAATTCTCAAGGATTTTATTTCAGTGGTAGCATGATTTATTTTCGAAATATGAAATTCATAAATTGCAGATAAATATTTTTAGGAATGATGTTGCTGGGATTTAATCATAGTCATTTCAAATTAAGTATTGAATATACGTAGATCATTAGGATGCAATTTATCGTATATTGTAGGACTGCACTGCAGTAAATTGAAGGAAAAGGAGTAGAGTCAGTCGGATAGAGTTACAAGGAAGCTATTAGACAAGACATAATAATATCAACCTGAGCAGAATAATTATTGGAGCAGGATAATATTATGTACTTAGTTGGTATGTGTAGCAGTGTACCCCTATAATAGTATTTGTTGACTCTGCGTTACACATGATCTTCTATGTTTATAAACTAATCGTTAGTTACGGGTTTCAGCGAAAAGCAAAGTCAAAATGGTACTCTAACTTGTATCATCTATTATACATTTCCCTGTAGGTATGCATTGCGTATGTCGTAGTAAGAAGAGTAACAGTGTAAAGAGAGTGCCCATTGAGTAGAGTAGTTCTAGTAAGTAGTAGTGCATACTAGAAATTTACTCCGGTATTCCAGAAGTGTGTTGTTTCGTTCGCAAAATAGAACTTAGTGGAAATGTAAGTATAAGTGGAGTATCATGGCCTGGATATGGAAGATGAATATAATATCACTTGGCTAGGTAGTGCAGAGGGAAAGAGTTGCTTTCGGTTTGTTTGATATGGTCGTTTAACGTGTTTGTGAGTATTGTCAGAGTTAAGCGGACTGTCGACTGCACTCGAGAAGTTGCACCGGTGCAATGTCTTGCTTCCGTCGTTAGTCAGTGACTTAGTTAGGTGAGTATAGAGAAAAACAACTCATTGTCAATGCCTACTTTATCTACTTACATACATACATATACATGCATACATACTGGCGTACATCTATATACATACATACAGATACATACGTTACATACACGTGCATACATAAATATGTAATAGTGTGTATGTAGTAAAATAGGAAAAAAAGTGACAGCCGCAATAGTCGCAAATGTATGTTGGGGACTCTTCGTTTTTGCTACACAGAAAGAAGGTAGGTGAGGGAAACTGTGTACGGAACTTGTAACTCGTTCCCAGCTCTACGGCATGGCAAGGAAATATTTCTGCTTCTGTCTTTGTGTATGTATGAGCATGAGACGAAAGAGAGAGAGGCATGAAAAAAGCTCCACTCTCCACCGACAGTTCTCAGTTCAACTTGTGACGTCGGATCAACAACTCTAATTTGCATCATTTCTTGTGTTCTAAAAGTTAGCCTCCTTTCTTTGATCACCTCATCAAAACATTTTTTTCATTACCATTGTTCACTACAAGTTTGTGCTCGTTGAAACAAGGATGCTAACAGGTGTGTACTCATTGCTCCTGTGTGCTCTCAGCCCTCTTCACTATAATAGTATACTTGTTGTACAGTACTGAAGGACAAACAACGTCCGCCGACTAACAACAACTCCGACAAATCCTGATTTGAATTCCCCTGTGAGCGTCACAGCTAAACTTGTTGGTTGTTTTACATAAGTCCTTACACTTAGCCAGACTTTTCTCCAACTTTCCATTCTGACAAACTTTCTCAGCTAAATAAATTCTACTTTTCATCTCATAGAACACAAATAAATCCTTCTAAACAAATAGATTTCATAACAAGCACACATCATACAACATCACAACGTCCCTGGCTCCTTCCCTTTTCACTTTGACTGATAGCATTCAAAGTCAGGAAATGCTTGTATCTCCTTAATTACAACATCTCCCAAGTACTCTCAGTGAAATTGCTAAATTTGCATGTAGCCCCTCCCTGTGTGACACTAAAGTCGATAACACTATGATTTAATTATTTTCTACCCGCTGTTGCAATGTCATACACAGAGAGATCTACATTTTTACCATGCATATACATTTCTCTCCCCAACAAGTGTCAGTAAACTTTCCAGGAGCTCGGAAAAGAGAAATCTGTGCCAAATACATTCCACAATACAAGAAACACGCAAGAGTCGTTGAAACGATGAGCAACTAATCGAGTTTAGCAATCTATGTCATTCCTTCGCTAACGTTACCCTATAACTATGCAAGAGCAGAAAACATTACAACCTGGATTTTCCTTTTCATGAACCTTCCAGATCTCGTCAGAATACTCCGTCCAGATTAACCTTCAGTTCCGTATCTGTCTAACGCTTATTTTATGCTCCCAGTTACTCCACGCACTCTCGATTTCACCATAAATACACACTGACAAGTATATTATTTACAACAGGAGTGAAGAGCTTAGTAAACAGTTCAAAACAACAAATACACGCGTG
Organism: Tomocerus minor; assembly: GCA_009936455.2. Taxonomy (NCBI): domain Eukaryota; kingdom Metazoa; phylum Arthropoda; class Collembola; order Entomobryomorpha; family Tomoceridae; genus Tomocerus; species Tomocerus minor. The sequence goes on from JAAAYG020035922.1 coordinate 4,171, forward strand.
GAGATCATGAAAACCCATTTCAACACCCCTGCTGCATTATTAAATTAAATGCAGATTCCATTCCCAAATATTAAGTTAGCATAAATGTCCATACAAAATCGTCAATAACAGAAGAAGGATATTTTTACATATTAAACTCAACTATTCGACAAACAGTGAAAATTAACTTATTGTCACTTTTTGCTACGTACAAAATTCTTTGATAATATCCATAAAAATTTCACCCTGCTGAATATAAACCGTAACAAATGAGAAAGTAGAATACAAGAAACTCCTGTGCAAACATTCTATGCGAGAGAGGAATGAATATAAGTCGAAAAGCAATTGTAAACTATATTTTGCTGTTGGAGACAAAGTTACTCGTGTTCCTGTGTTGACTGCTTCTGTTATTTTACTGTACTAAATACAATTTATATAAATCCTTCCTCTGGATAAGAGAATATGAGAACAGCCGGCATACTAAAGAGACCTATAAAATATTAATTTCTCAGTGTCAGTCCTTGCTCTTGATTAAGTATATAAACTGTAGTGAAAGCAGTGCTATAGTTTCCCGCTCTCTCTCTCTTATTTGATAAGGAAATGCTCTAATATGTTAATTTACTATTTCTACACAATATAGAGCCTGATAGTGAAAGCAGGGAGCTATATAGAAGTTTCTGGTAAATTAAGGAACGACTTTCCTCTGTAATATATTTATGTAGGAATTTGTAAATGAAGCAGAGTGGAAGGAGAACTACCTGTTGTAATCCTTTGTGGAAATCTTCCAGGCGGAGTGATTTCATTCACGTCATCTAATGACAAGTTTCATCTCACTAATTTGTCAACACGTTGTCTGATAGATACAAATACAGACTGGGATAGACATATAAATGATCTCGACATTTATTTACACGCGTCTGACGAAGCTATAATGCCAAGAACTGAACAAAGTCAACTTCTCTCATTATTCTGAAAGGAATGTGAACTTTTAAAGAATTTTCGACAAAATGAAAATGCATGTAATTAAAAATGGCCTAATTATCTCCTAAGCAAGCAGGAGTGAAATAAATTACAAAAAGACAAAGACTTGTGAAAGCATTATGAATTTGACTTCGTCTGATTTGAGAAGTTACGCTGCTCACTCCCACAGTCACACTCGGGACCATGAGCCGACCTCTGATTACAATTTCCTTTCGCATGGAATTATCAACCACTCCGTTGGACTTTGCTCTGCCTCCCAACAATCCAGCGATGAAGATATCAATTTCTACACCAGCCCGGTCATCCCGGTCACCGTTTCACCATCCGTCTCCCATTTGGGACATCTTGAGTAAGAGCTCTCTGTAAAAACTTTGTAAATATTTCCTGAAATCCCTTTAGATGCAAAACTCATTTATCATAGCCGTACACATAGTGTACGTCTAACATGCTAATGGTAATTTATATGGCCCATAAATAGATTTGTATGGGGCTACAAAATTTTTGTATTGAGTGAAACTGCTAGGCGATCATACTGAAGAACCGACCCAAATTGTCAACACCCAAAAGTACTAATAGCCGTTTTGTCAACGAATTTGTTTTCGTGGTAGCGTTTAAAACTGACGATTATTTTTCTTAAGAAACAGTTAGCTTTTAAACTTAAGGAACAGGATAGGTCAAGTTAGGTTAGGCTGCATCAGGTTTAGTCAATTAGTGTAATTTATGTAATTGACCATATTTTCAAAAAAGCAACCATATTTTCAAGAAATTATGACTTTATGCTCCTCCCATTTTGTACCAGTTGTCCGTGGGGCCACTTGTCATGGTGTCATTTGTCTGAGAAGCCAAATTGACTTGTACTAGTCTGCCTAACGCCCACACGTGCAAAAACTAATGCCTAACATATCGTATGTAGCGCTTAATTAAGTAAATTATCTTTGTGTTCTACTTACCTGATAAAATATGTACAGGAGTCCAAAGAGTACCTTCCTGGCTTCATACAAAGGTAAATATTCATAGCAAAGGGAATTCGAAGAGACATTATGGAAAATCATTGCCCATTCTAATCCCTTTCTATAGACACTACCAATTAGCCAGCAATAAAAATGAAAGGGAATATCAGATTAAGTACACAGATAGCAACCTTAGGCATTGCGTAGAATCGTAAAGGAAATGGAAAAGCAAAGCGGAAACTGAAAGAATTTCACGAGAATAGCAAGTAAGAGAAAGAGAACTGACGAAGTAGTTATAGAATGTCACTTAAAAAGCATTTCGTAGTTTTACGTAACATTCATACACATTACCCCATGAAAAAATGATGCAATGTTTAATCGCCTTCGTAATTACGATAAATTTTTAACCTTTCTCTATATCCCCTTATTTAGACACCTTATTTTTTGGAAAAGTTTTACAAGGAAAACTCAAATTAAATTGCATAAAGACTATTGTTACTTCACATCAACACAATTTTATATTACAGATAATCATTTATTGACACGCAGTAAGGTAACCGCGTATTTTTATAGTGGTGGTTGGTGATAGTTGTTATTAAAAATTCTTGTCGCTGCTTTCCTTGTCAAATGACTGCAATGCAGTTACGTGGTAGCGAATTTACTCTATGAAACTACACCATGAAACTACACACACTAAACCTCGAAGAAGTATCAATTATTTTATGACTTGCGTCAATATTATAAGAGTATATGTAATGCCTTCTAGGTTAATATAGCAAAGTACCAGCTTAGTATCATTAAAAACAGAAATTAAAAATTTTCCGCTAGATAATATTAAATTAGGGTTCTTTCTTGACATCATTAATATACCTGCTTGTCTTTGGCATTTATTCTGTAGCGCGCAGATAGGTTGTGTCATTAAAAAAATGCAATGACAAGGTCTAAAATCTGATTGAATGCTTTCGAGTCCGTAGCCATAAAATATTTGATCTATTTCATTGCAGCAATAGCATATTATGATGTTGCGTTTACATTTTTCAAAATATACCTTTGCACTGTGCCACTAGTATATATATCATGTTAATAATATTTACGTTCTCCAGACAGAGTGTATATCGCATTTAAATATCCCATTACCAAATCAATTTAGTTTTATACCTCTCGATATTCTTATCATAAGGCACATAGCACGCTGAGAAAGTTGCTGTGAATATTTTAACAGAAGGACATTTCTGTGGTGTCTGAAACAGACGATTTTGCTAGCGGATTTATTTATGCTTATATTCAAGGTAATACAATGCTGAAATGATTGCCATACAAGTATACTACTTAGTTCATTGGATAGAAATACATTCTTAATGTATAAATGCCGGTGTGCTCCTCTACCAAACCAAACGAAACTTTTTGCATAGGTACTTACAGTTCACTATAATGTGTACTTATTTAGCTATAGAAGGTGCAGAACATAGGTACTGAATTGAGTCTATAATCTAATAGCACAGGTTTATAGTTCATGTCTTGTCTCTACTATTGGGCAACCTACATCATGACCTTGATTTTTTGGAAGCCGTAATAATAATTGGAAATACTGTACTAATACTGTGTGCTTGCAATCGGGTAGTCTATATCATGGCATCATTTCATATTTCCTCGAGAACACAATCAGCCAAAAACAGTGTAGAGCCAATTCAGCCAATAATATTATATGGATTAGGCAAGGATGGGACTGGATTTTTTTTCTACTCCATTCTGTACTACAAATAGTACTGCTGTATGAATGCGTATTACGTTGTTTGCTAAACAACAATTATTTACAAGACAATGCTACATTCTCATTCTGATTTTTGTTGACAAAATACTCAATGACGTGCTTGGTAAGAAAGTTCAGCAGTTCATTCAGATATTTATTCCAACTCCACTAGATAGACATAGTGTAACTTTAAAAACTGTTAGCATCGACCAAATTACTCATTTTTATTAATATTTTGTTGATGTCAGTGTAGAAGTCATAATATGTAACGTGTATAAGTCATATAAATTATTGTTGACAATTTCGTTTTCTCTTCTAATTTTCTTTCTTATCAATATTGGAAAAAATATCATCAGTAAATAAAAAATCGAGAATTTTAATAAATTAGGTGGCATGGAAAATGAGTGCTTTTCATTCCGCAGGGGATTAATTTTAATTATTACATACTTTAAAATTCTAAGCGATAAGTAAAAGGTAAATATAATATTTTATTATATTATATTTCCATGCACATTTATATGTTAAATTTAACTGTATATACAGCGTAGAGTGTATCTCAGTATAATGTATTTGTACGTTAGGTTTAGTTTTATTCTGGAGTGTAAGAATTTATTCATGAAGGAGACGCGGTCGACGCGGAGCGAGCCTGTATAATACATTTGAGAGCAAGAATAAGACTTACTAAATGAAACGAATGACAGAAGAGATGTTTCTAGAAGAGGATTTGTTTCCCAGTACACAAACTACCAAAAACATGCCCAAGCGTACAGCGCACATGATTTACTTACAGAATAATATCTACATGGTGTAGATATTGTTCTGTGTACTCTACCCGCTGTTACGTCGATGTTTGGTTGCTTTTAGAGAAACAAAATTAAATATCTCTTATCTATAGACTTTCCCTAAAAACCTAAAATCATCTAATCGGATACCAAATTAGGTACTCCGGTGCTCGAAAAGATGCAATCTGTTTCAAAGGAGTGTAGCGTAGAACAAGACAAAATAAATGTATAGTTTATTATGACGCTGATAAAAGAAGAACACGCCTTCAGTTTTTTAATCCAATCTATTTGGAATTCTGAGTATTTAATTAAAACTCTATATACTAGGTATAGGAATTTGACCTCAATTTTTAGCTTACAATTTCATAGAAATAATTTAATAGACGATTAATACCCTTTACTACAATTACATGACTTAAAAATTAAAAGGTCATAATGGTCGGGAAATAATATTATTGCAAATTGTTGGAGAAATAGCCCAACAAATTTAATGGGGTCTCTGACGTCTTTCTAAACTGGTGTTGGTAATTTTTAAATTGCAATATAGGTTCTTGAATTGCTTTTGATATTTGTAATTGAAACTGGTCGAAGTTTTTCATTAATCTGTGTTGGTGGTTGGTCCATTCCGGAAAGCATTCGCGGAATGATATGTTGATTGAGCAGATAGATAGATGTTGTCACTGATGATGCAGTGTTCGTGTGCACTTGGCATAAATGCTAAAAATAAGTACTAATTTCCTGCCATTCGTATCTATAAGTTAATCTAAAGTGCGCTTCTGCACAGTAACTGTTATCCACTAGAAAATTCTTGTGTATTTTCTAGCTCTTGAAATTATTGATCGCTGAGTAATAAAAGCACCTGAATTCTTCTCGTGTACTACTATTTGTTCGTATACTATTTCTCCGCACATTTCAAGACTCACAAATATATAGAGCAGTATCTGTCTGTGACACATTATCCTCTCATCAACTCCCCGGTTTATATACACCATTGTAAAAGCTGTTCAACAGTATAGGATATCAAAGTGCAGACTCGCAATCCTAAATCAAGTGATCTAATATATATATACACTAGAATAATTTTTGTTTGCATGCTACGTTACTGACTGACCAGTATTGCATGTTGAATCAACCAAAATGTAATAACAAACGGTTACAATTCTGTTCATGTATCGTGAAAGGAAATCTTAAGAAAAGGAAAACTAATTTGCCTGAATAATGAGAACTCAAAACCAATTGAAAGTAATTTAGTTTGTAGTAACTCTTTTCCCCAATTCTTTATGCTTCTTTATCTTAAGAAACAATTAAATATAAATCCATATTATCAGTAGCAATTCAAGTCTGAAAACCACGCCATTGATTGTTATCTTAACCGGTATCTCTATTACCAATGTTATACAGCAAAAGTTATATATAATAATGAGGCATTAACGGGGCTAGATGCTTTTAATAGGTTATAACAAAAAATCTGCAGTACCCCCAAAGTTTTCGAAACCTACGCCAACTTTGCTCTAAAGTACTTTATTTTCTGCATTTTTTTGATTTTGGATTTTTTTTGAATCCGTAAATTCTGAGAGACATTTTGGAGGCAGGAACCTGTTCATGTCTTCATGAAGCTTTTCGAAGGTGAACAGGTCCTACTAAATATCTACTTTATTGAAAGCATCTTTATTAACCCCAGTAAGCTTTACACTTGGCCCTGCGGAGGACTTTTCATCGGTAATGTTGCATATTCTTGAATCTACTGACTCACTTAGGTATTGTAAAATACTCTAAGGAAAATATCTCTCTTTATGTCTTTCATTTGAAGTTGTATTCGTTATATTATTATTATATTATTATCCAACCATTTATAAAATTTAAAACAAACAAACAAAAAAGTCTCAACTATCAAAATGGCTCAAACACAAATACATCCAAAGGTCAAAATTCCTTAATTCCACTTCATTTCCTCATGTGGGGAGACTGTGTCAAGCAGTAATGTTACATAACTATGTCTGGGTTTTCAAGGCTTAAATAAAAATTTAAAGTAGCAATAACAATGAATAATGAGACTAAATAATTTTCAGGAGGGGAGAAGTGATGAGTGGTCCGAAAACTTTGTATGAATTGGGAAACTTGGCGATGTCACCTTTATCAGACCATCCGTCGGACAGCAGCACTTTCAGCAGCAGCATCATGAACCTTCCCCACCCACATCAAAGCCACCAGAGTCAGCAAAATTTCAAGTATTCCTCGCATACTCATAATCACAGCCACAACCACCATCACCATCACCACCATCCGGGGAGCACTGCCAACAGCAGCCACCATAGTGGACATCATGGCAGTAGCCACAGCAGATTGAGCAGCTCTCGCTCCCGAATGACTGAGAGTCAAATGGACTCATCAGACTGTTCTTCGTCTACCTACCACAGCAGCCGCCACCACCACCATCATCACCATAGCCATCATCGTCCGCGCAAAAGGAAAAGCCCCGCTTCGTAAGTCACTTTCGATATGCAAAATTCCATCCTTAGGGTAGATCCAGTCTGTAATCAATTTTTAACTACTTCACACCTTCATTTTTTGATCGACTCTGGTTTTCTTTGTTAATCAGGATATTAATAGCTATAAATCACACTTGCTTTGGCGAATTTACTATTTAATGTGTATCAAAATCCCATTAAGGTACTTTTACACAATACACCCAACGTCCACTCAAATGTGCATCCAGCTACCTATATCAAGTTTCAAATTATCATTATTTCGTGTTTGGCTGACAGGATTACAACAGCGATAAAGATGTTTGTATAAAATCTCAGGGGCGATGTAAACAACACCTACATTGCAAATATAATTGGGTGTAGCTGAAAAGAGGGCAGGACTATGAAATATACAAATATAGTAATGGCAATGAAGATGGGAAAAAATTATGTAGGCCAATATTTATAACAAATCGTTAAATCATTTATAGTCAAATACAGATTGTATCAAATTAAAATGAATAATCCAAAATTAATTGTTTTGCACTACCCAAGTGCAATAAAAACTTCAAGAACTTGCAGGACAACGTCAAGTCGTTCATTTGCAATGTTTTATTGGTGATTTGTGCGACGATAGGGATGATGCTATGTAATGGGTTAGTTGCGATTTTCATTAGAGATTAATAGCTCTATAAATTTACAATATACAATACAATACATACAATTGGCAGTGAGGGACCAAATTTTGAAGCCAATCTTCTCGTGAACGGGTTAAAACGGATTAAATCGGTTAACGGGAAAAAATTCTTTGATTTTTAATTGGTCAAAATCAGTAAACGCTGTGTGATCTGGCTTGATTTTTTATACATGAAATTTCCTACTCCATCGTATGGCCAAAGCATTATATGTACGAAACCAAAATGTGGGCTGTGTCGTTAGCGGTCTCTAAAAGCCTTCAACAACATCACAGGGTTTTCTTAATGACGCATAATTGTTGCGGACATAGGTTCTCCACAAAGAAGTAGAGATCAGTTAAGCATAAAATTATGCTTTGAAAAACACTTTGTGAGTCTAAATTGGCGTCATTATTATTATAAGTATTGGAGAAAATAACATTATTGTGGTACGTTTGCCTTTTGGTTGGAATAGTCCATTTACCTTAAATGCATAGGACTTTACGCACTAGACAGTTACATTGCTGGAGTAGTACACAAACTAGCAAGACATAACGCCAAACGGTATGGAACTGAATTCATGCATTCAGTCATGGCGCTGGAGTATCGACTCAAAATGGTGAATACAGGTAATAATATCGAAAGAAAACCGACATAGGCCTCTTCTGTGAGATTAATTTGATATTCTTTTTCACTACTATTTATCAGGGATCACGCCACCGTACCGTACCGAGACAACATAGCGTTTTTAGGTCCTGAATTTACCAGTATTCACGCAATTAATATTTCAAAATCGTATAAAATATGTGGGAAACTGGGCATTCGAACAGTATAGATCGCGCTTTGGAAGCTTAGAGTAAAATACAATACTGTCTGTCTTAGTTTCGGAAAAAACATTGCATTGGTTTTCGTTAGCTATATATTACCTACTTGCATTTGCTGGTGTCCGTTAAAACAAAGAGCCATATCGAAAGTTGGCTTAAAAAACTACAAATTCTGCCATCCCGTATTAAAAAGCACTAAGCAAATTATGTCTGCAGTCTGTGGTACTAAGGAATTTCATCCAGTAGTCCGACTATTATCCGACTAAATTTATTGTCTATTGAATGTATGAGGTAAGGGGACCCGTAATTTATCCTTGAAAGAGATCGTAATGCCCGTGAATCACCGCCAATATTTTATAAATTTCGCTGATTTGGTGCTTAGCATTGTTTATTCATGTAAAAAGGCTAGTAGCTGAACAAAAATAATTAACTATTTCCTTATTTTACTAAATATTGAAAAAAATTTGGACTGAAATTGTAGATTTCACTTGTGCCCAGTGAACAAAAATTAAATCAACTCATTTGGACAATTAATAGCTTAGTTATTCAAACTTCAATTTTCTGCCCGGTAAAAAAGAGGACGAACTTGGAATCTGAATAAGCACCAAACCTAAACCAAGCAACGGGAGAGGTAGTAAATGCGTATGATGCAATCAAAGATAAACCAAGGGAGTTTGGGGGTCCCCATAAGAATTGATCAATCAGAAGTTTATGCATTGAAAAGCAGTTGAAAAGAGACGAGATGCTGAATTATTCATCGGGCGGCTGTCTATCTGTATTCAATGCCATTATTATTACGAAAACTATATATCTACCTACTTACTGTCCCTAGATATAATATGCTAATAATTACCTAATTCTTGTGGCGAAAGATACATTTCCTATCTTTCTTAAATAGTTTGATTTACTTGCCGACAGAAGGTCCGTTTCGGCTTGACATATCAAAAGACATTGAATTATTCGTTGCATCTGTCTGGAGATGGGCTTTCGAGATTACTACAAATATCATTCTGTATTTATGGCAGCGAATAATATTCATAGTATACCTTTCCAAATAACTTTAAATAAGTTTGATATCCTCTTCATCAAGATGAATTAATTGGAGATGTTAATTGTATTAATTTTCCTTATTTAGTGGCTATATATATAAATTTGTTTACTTCTCTTATCTAAAGAAAATAAGGTTAACAATCACAGGAATTTTGCTTGCACAGAATACCGTTTTTCCTCTACAGGATTGCCTTGTTTAATTTCACTAGATGGTAGCAAAAACAGTACCAGAAAATTAGATAATAATTATCCCTTTAACACTATTATTTCTATATATTTCTGTATATTATTCTATATATTATTTCTTTCCGCATTTCATATTGCTCTCTACGACTCCCAAGCATTATTTACAGAAAAAGATAACAATCATCTGTATTAAAAAGTTGATATATTCGCACTAATGCATGTGAGAATATATCAACGCAGGGGTCCTGACAAAATGCACCGCTTCACCGCTTTGAGACTTTCGGGTGTAACGCTAACCTAACCTAAAGAAAAATA
>JAAAYG020035933.1:0-48964 GCA_009936455.2 Tomocerus minor
CATTTTACTGACTCTAAGACTGCCTAATCGACGCAGGCAAAAGAAATAATTATGGTACATAACCATCAATACAGTACTTAAAACTTTTCTGCTGTTCTAGGTGTCATTTTTTAATTGGCATAACATTTATATAGCATAAAATATTGTTGTGCTCTTTTAGGCTCTAATTAAGCAAAAATGGTCTATGAATCTCATGCAAAGCGAAACTCATTACGCATAAAAACGACATGTCTGTCAGTTGGAAAATTATGAGATGGAGGACTATAGCGGCTGTGAGAGATTAATCTTAAACCGAGTTATTTAATAAAGTAAACAAAAGGGACTCAATAACATATTTAATTTATCGGAGTGATTACATGTTGCGAACTTATCCCATCTTACATTTGCTTGATGAGATATTCCTTATTCATAATAATAGGTACACTAACTTTGATAATACGTATGCTGACTTTAGCATATTGCATTGCATTAGACAAGCACTACGAAATTGCAGATGGTGTATCAGTACCTGCTTTTAATGTATACTACACATTGTGTAGATGAGTGTGTCCGTACTTAAGTGGGTAGATCGGTAGATGTAAAGCTCATGTTCATATCTTTCTATGGCTTAGTTTAACTGACTTGTTCTTAGGATACCTGTGGATTAGACATGGGATCGACTCATAGTATTTTATTCGGCTGAAAGTCTTGAGGACTGCAGAAGACTGAATTTCTGTCCGATTGTAGATAAAATCTGCAATTTTAATTTTTAGAAAAATCGTTGAAAAGGATGAAAAAATTTGAAATTATTGCATGATATTATTATTTTTTGATTTTAGAACAAATTAAAAATCAAATCAGTGATGTCGAAAGAATAAAGCTTTCACACAGTAAACATATTTATAGCTTATTAATCCGTTATGCAATGGTGTCAATATAGTTTCTCAGGGATTCTAAAGCATGACAGTATAGTAGCAATTAATTTTGAACATCTTCATGATTTCTTTTGTTTTAGGAACAAAAAATGCAAGTATAAACTTTTATAGTGGATTTACAGCGGAAGGGGTCAAGACAAAATACACCGCCTCACCGCTTACACCGCCTAGGGACTTTCGGGTAATCTAACCTAAAAAGAAATAAACATGCCCCAACCACTCACCGCCTTGAGGTATTGAATGTTACCCGAAAGTCCTCCAAGCGGTGTAAGCGGTGGCGGTGTATTTTGTCTCGTCCCGCTGGAAGCAAGGATGCAATTTATAAATTGGAATATATAAATGCGTTCCTTCCTACTCCAATTTTTGAATTCTTTTTTATTTGGCCATTTATTGTACTTAAATTCAATTTGAGACTGAGATATATAAAATAAGGGTAGGCAATTAAACCTGGGCTGAATTGGATGGGGTTAGAGTTCGATTGAGTAGGTGCTGGAGAAGTCAGTCTCACCTCGGTGCTGAATGAAGGAAAGGCAGGAATTCACAGTGTTGTTAAGATTTAGTTTGTAAGTTGGATTTCATTGCATTATATTGCAGTAAGTAAGTTACTGGTTTGGCAGAAGAAGCACCCGAACCGAAGGGAACAGACAGACAGTTGTTTTTCTTATTTCGAATTGAGTTTGAAGAAGTTGGCTTAGCTACATGGGGCCTCATCTTAGCTGGGCAGTCGACTACGTTGCCAGATGAGGAAAAGGGAGTTGGATGTTGGCTCGTCCCTTCTTAGCTATAATGCTATGTTTCGTAATATTATGCCGACCAATCAAGGATCCACCTTGCCAATCCACGAAAACCACTTTAATTCCATGAAATAGGTTCCCACTGTGGCTGACACAAAAGGACATGATACGCTCTCATGAGCCATGCCATGAACATGATGATGCTCCCTGAGTCTGTCGAGCCGTGATGCAACTGAACGAAAGTAAACCTCTCGCTCCTCACACACAATTCCCACTTTCCTTCTGCCTTCTCCACTCAACTCGAGTCGAGCGTATCATTTATGAGTTGTCTGACGGAGTGAGTTAAGTGAGTGAGTGAATGCAGATATGATATGATGATGGGATGAGGATGAGACCTGCCTGCCGTTTACTCGGCCCTACCCTGCATCCGAACCATCAACCATCCATCCGTCTGCCCAATGGTCATGTCCCGGCCTCTCTTTCTCCTATTTACTCTTACTATCATTTCCTACCTCACAGTCCCATTCCCACTACTCCATCCCTTTAGACACCTTTTCCCTACAAACACTTTTCTTTCGCAGCAACAATAGTTCTTGCATGGACCCATTCTGCGACAATACTGTCTCCCGCATGTAAGTTGAATGTGGCAATACATTTATTCACTAGCAATGAGAATTAAAATCATGATACTGTTAAGAATCCTTTATAGGTACTTACTTCAGTACAGAACAACATTTTTTGCATTTGTCCGTTGTAAAGGTTTTCACAAGTGTAGAATTTTGCAGTTTTGTAGAAGAGATGAGTTGGAGTGATTTCCGGTGTGAAATGCCCCGTGGCGCAAAAGTATTAAGTCCAGTAAACCCAACCCTAGTGAGCTGAAGCTAACGAATGTCTCTTTCTCACTTTGTTTATTGTTTGTCGGGAAAGTCACAGCGTATTATGCACTAGCTAATGTATCTGTAGGTAGGTACTGATTAGTAATTACGAGGAGGTGTCTACCTATATGTATGCATTGTATAATAGGGACATTCGTTACGCACACATTATTTATGTTAGTCTACTAATGCAATAGAGTAGCTTGCAAAAATATTTCTCTTAGCTGCATGGCTACTCTCATTCTGTCACTATGAGCATTTCCATCATTATTTTACAATAATTCAACCCTACCTAACAATTAGACGCATTAAGTTATTTTGCCACTGCTCCTCCTAGAAAACACTTTCATATCAGGCTAAGCAGTCACGTTGCTTTATTTATCCTAGTCATACATAACTTCCATGGCTAACTGATTAAGCTTAATGTTGATGACTACATGCTACACAGTGTATACATATGAACAACGTCATTTCAATGTATGTAGTAACATCCTTTATGCACAAAATGTATTAAGATAGCGTTAGTACGAGAATTTGCAATAGTTTCTCGATGTGCCTTCATTAGTATGTATTTGTGTGGAAAATAGGAACTTACCTTACTTTACATCCATTCTCTAGCATAGTAGTATGTAGTATTGGCCAGTTGAGTTTACCTGTTTTCTAGTGTTATCATGTTGCATTTAAATTCGCCTTTCTTGTTTCCACTCCTTCAGAATATTAGTTATTGCTCGCCTATAGTCATTTCACATCATATCAACGAAAGACGAAGGAAGGAACGAAGGCATTCTTATCATAACCATAAAGCACAAAGTGTAGGTAGGTGAACAGAACTCGTGTCTCTACCTTTCTGCATTCTTTGCCTTTTACCTACTTAGTGAAACGATGTAATGTACCTACCTTCTTATTTCTTTGGATTTTCATTTACACTTCTCATTTCCCTAAAGCACAAAAGAGGAGAGAGAGAGAGATATCTTAAATAGTTAGTGACTCCACTCGGAAACCATTTCAGATAAATCTCGATGCCCATCTCTTTTGTAATAGTACCAGCATTTGCTCCAAAAATGATTAGATATGTGCTAACAGAGATGCACTCATCTTATACAACTATATACGTATAGATATGGTATATAGATAAATTTCATTTTTCTGATGCAATGAGTTTTGGATATGGGAATTGCAAGTGATGACTAAGTTTTTGTGTTGTGAAGTTATTCTTATAGGAAGTGGTTTCCTCTACATTATTATTCGGCAAGATATAGAGAGCATAAGGAGGTTGGCGAAAAAGAAATAAATGCCGTAGCCGTGACGGTTGATGTAGTTAGTCAAGCTGAGCTGTAATGTGGTAGTTCCGAGGGAAAATGTTGGGAAAACAACATTGTATTTCATATGACATCATCAAGTAAATGTATGTATCTAGGCTATGTCGAAGACATGATAGTTAATTCATCTCTAAGATATGTTATTGACTCGAGCAAAAACTAATATATAATATTATGGAGACTATGCAGGCCAAGAGGAATATCCAGATTCAGACAGATTGAAATCCAACAGGGCTAATATCATGAAATTCCAAGCCAGATACATACATTATTAAAAGTTTCGCTAAAAATTGGAATAAGCAAGGGATGTTAGTGCATCTCGCCAAAGTGAGCCTCTAAAGGTTTGGGATGGAATGAAGAACTCCTACAATCCACCAGTCAGAGCAAGAATAAATATTATAATATTATAATATAGTGGATTAAGGTAAACCAGGGTCTGACTGGGTCGGACTGCGCTTTCATTGTTCGCCTCAGAATGGAGCGTGAGGGAAATGAGATGAGACTCGACGAGAGGTGCAAGAGATCTGTGAGTGAGCACAAAGAGAGATCAAAATCCCAACCAAGCCAGGTGCAATAAGATCTGTCTGTCCGTCCTGACTTGTCTTGTGACTTAAGCCTATTAGATAATCATAAGATTATAGTAGGGAGCTGTGTAAATTGCATAGCTATTCTTTGCTACGTACGTATGTCTTGCTCGGATAACATTATGTGCATACCTATGGGCTTAGACAGACGCGTTAAATGCTCAATCCTATGCAGCGTTACAAGAAGAAACTTCCTCGTCTCGTCTCCTCATAAGAAACCTGTCAAGCAAAAGGCTAATGTTAATATGTGATTATCACGGACCCTACACCAATCAAACCAAGTTGAGCAATTTTCTCTGACTGAGAGAATGCTACAAATAAAATTGCAAATTTGCATATGGAAATTACACAGTTCGACTGGTCTGGATTCTATTGAATTGCTCTTGTGAAAAGTTGGTTTGACTTGACCATTCACTCGCCTCTCACTGTCTCTCGCACATAATCTGTATTTACATACACATTGCAACTACACACACAAACACTCGCCTGCTTGCTCACTCATCATCATTCTAGATGTATTTCATGTTTATTAGATGTAGACATCTTTAATACGGCAATAAAGAATATTATGTGAAACAGTTGGTTTCCTATTACTTACAAGACAGCACAAATTGTGCATACCTACATACTACAGAACTATTTCTTGCAGTTCAACATGTTTATAGCAACAGCCTAGGAAAAAACTAAATAGCAATGGGAGCTAAAGCCACTATTCTTCATTCTACTATTTCTCTGTCTCCCTACTATACAGTAACCACACTCACAGTCGCAGATATCTTATGCTACACATACCACCCCTCGCTATTTCCCCACAGAATAAAAATTAGATTACATTCCATATCCGTAAGTTCTTTTATGCATTTCACTAAATAATGAAAAATATCACAGTGAACTTGACACTGAAATCTTGCTTAATGCAACATTAGTCCACAGCAAACATTAATTACAAATGTTAAAATATATTATCGATGGCATTATACTAATTTTTTTCTCTATTTATATCCGAATGAAAAAAAAAGTCATAAAAAATTAATTATATATTAAATTATTTTTAAAATTAATTTAACGATTCTTTTTTATGCTCTACAGATATATTAAAAATATATATACACAAAAGAATGTTTATGGAATTTTAATCAGTATAAGACCCCTTATAGTAATTTTATTTTTGGCATTGAGAGTTTAAATTATAAAATAGAAATTGTTGAGATCAGAATTAAAATCAAATAATCTTGTATATAGCTAGTATTCATATCGTTTAAAATTAAACTACGGGTTTCAAACATTTAAAAAAAGTTAATGCTTAATCATGTCACTCTGTTAAATGAGTTTATAAAAAGGGACAACAACTATTCATTATTCTGTTAGCGATTGTAATAACTATAATTAAAACGTTAACTGTTTTTTTGTCAGTGTCATGAATGTTAGCTATTTAATATAATGCAGTTAGTATGTTGACGGCTATAAGTCAAATGTTTAAAGATGCAGTATTTTCATCTTTTGAGATAGCAAATAGGAAGGCGATGTATGCTGTTTGGTTTGACTTTAATTGTAAGTATGTTTTGATTGACGATGAATCGGAGGACAAGATGAGCTAGACTAACCGAAAACTACAGAAGTAGTATTACGTTCAAGAAGGAAACCAGATCGGACAATCAATTTCGCAGCATTGTCATTCTTTACACAGAGCTAGCTTATGCTAACGTGAACCTTGCACATTTTCCTTGTTATATCATAGCATCTTCAGTCTGTTATGCCTGCGCCTGAATTGTTTAAAATTCTAATAGAAACCTCCAAATTATATCTAAATATTAGTAGCATTATGAGTTACTATATAATTAGTTGATTTCAACCATCATGAATCTGCTTTATTAGCTTTGAAAATTAAAGACTTCGAAAACTTATTTTTTAGACTTTTAAAAATTAGTAAAATTATCCAATCAATTTATAAATTAATAATGTAAGATTAAAGGGGTAAGCGCATCTATTAATGTAACTTACATGTGCTATGATTTACAAATTTGATGACAACTGTGGCAACTGTAAGTCTTTCATAGATAATGGAGGACAGTCAGATATCTGTTGTTCACAAAATTTACACGAAATCCAATGATGTTACTATTGTGCCTTAATTATGATCTATAGAGATACGTATGTTGGATTACAAATGGTTTTACCTAAAAATTAAATTACTATTTCAATATTTTTCTACAGAGGAAACTATTTTGACGTGGAAATATTTATACGATAAAAATAATATTTGTTCTCGATTACTTTCAAATTGACTTAGCTGATATAATTACTGAGATCATAATTAGTTTAATATTTCCCAATTAAGTAATAATATTTAGAAATTAAAAGGCTACAATTAATCATTGCTCTTTTCTTTATTTCAAACCCTGTGGATAACAACAATATAATTTAAAAAAAAGTAGAAGGAAAGGATTAGAAAGCTTTGAAAATTAAGAAAAATCTTGGATCCTTTGGAAATGAATGAAGTATAGAAATGTCTCCTTTGTTCATCTTGTTTATTGGTTTTGAGGAAGAATTTAAGCAAAAAGGGAGCTGTTTAGGAATGACTATATTTTGTGAATGAAAATAGAAAGAGAGTTGGACGGAAAGATGAAAAGGGAAAATAAGACGGGGAAAAAGGATGAAAATATTGTGCTTTGTTATTAGTTTTGTTACGCATTTTAACTAAATAGTTTTGACAGTTGTGGGTGGCCGAAACGGTGCTAAATAGTGTGCTTGACTCTTCTGCCTACCTTTATGATTGATTTATAAGTCAGGCGCTGTGGTTGACTTTAGTGTTCAACTAATGAGCTGGTTCATAAATCAAACGAACGATTGGTTATTTTTGCACATGTGAGCGTTTGTGCAACTAAGTCGGCGCTAGCTCTGCTCTCCGTCCATTCCATGCACTGCTCAAAGCATAGGAGATGTGCCTGTGCTAAGCTGATTGCAGAGTTGATGAGAAAGGAAAGAAAGAAATAGAAAAGGAGGCAGATGAGAAAAAGTGAGCTGGCAACCCTTTGGAGTTGGTTCTCATCAGGGTGCCTTTTCAAGGGCCTTAACTCTTTTACTCTGTGCTACCTTCAGCATCCCAGACTCACATTTTTCTCATCCAACAATATCTCTTGAGACTTAACAGCCTCTCGAGACTCTGTAAAACACTCATGGTTAAAATATTAATAACGATAAGACATTTCCGTACAGAGCCTCTCAACAGTTTAATCTCCAGCTTTTTTACTTCTCATTTCAATAGGGGGCTTCTTTTCAAAGCTATAGGGAAACTAATAATCTGTGCAAAGGCTCGAGACGTTCCAAATAAATGTAAAACTACTTTAAAGCTCATCTCTTGCTCAAAGGTTAAGGAAAACCATTATGTGGATTTATTTATGCAGTCCTAAAGCAAACAAACGTCCTTAAGGATGCATACAAAAGTTGTTGCAATTTACGGTAACATCTTCAAGGTACTCTACAGAAGTCCTATGGGATTTTTACATTTTTAAGACTCTTTCTAATAGATTTTTCAAGGATTGAAATAAAAAATATCAACTCATAACTCAATCCCATTACAAATAGAGTTCTTACTGTGTAGGTAATAAAAATTAACTAGTATTTAGGTATTTAAAGAATTCGAGTGCCGAGGAAAAATCTCTCAACAAAGTTAGCTGGAGATAAACGACCAAGGATTTATTATAGTTATTGTTAGCAAGTATGTCCAATCCCCAACGGCAACAGTCCCAATAGACACATGCTACGTAAGTGTACAGGAGAATAATATGAGCTAAGAATGACGTTAGTTACACGTCTGCAATTAGGCATATAATGCTATCGGTAGGTGAGAGTGTACTAATGAATCTGTGTTAACTAACCATAATCTGAGGGCATAAAGAGAAACGAAAGAAAAGGATTGAGATTTAGATTTGATAAGATTTGATGTGAAGTGTTGTGATGGTATATGATGAGGCGACGGGGACTTGGCTATGAATGCGTTATTAACAATACAATTCTTTTCATCTCTGCCTTAGCACCTCGTTTCTATGAATAAACATCAATTCTAACTTTTCCAACTCTCAAATAGCTAAATGCCTGTCTGCTCCTCTCATATCCCTTCTTCCCTTCAACTGACAATTACGAGTGGGCACTTGACCCGATTCGAATCTAATATTTTATTGTTCTCTTATGTAACGTCAGCATTTACTTTCTTTCATACGCTTTTAACTACATTTTAATAGTAAGTGTTCATGGAGCATAAAATTTTAATGAGTACTTGTATATATTAATACTGGTATCATATATATCAATAGAAATTAATGAATTTAGAGAGTAAAACTTATGTGCATTGGAAATGAAAATATAACAGGCCAAACACCAATATAATATAATAAACATATATACGACATACTATAAGCAATTGTGATGGATATGGTAGCGATTTGTATGCAAAGATTTTAGTGTTTGAATTGAATTGAAATATTTTAATTTCAATAAGTGATTTATGATTTATTTGCTAAGATGCCTGTTGCTCGTAAAGGAACTTCATCGGCATCTTCTATGTGTAATAATGTTTATCGTTAAAGTGTAATTCTTTATGTATTTTATTGTCTTGGGTTTGCACAAGGTAATTCTTACTTCTAATACTAGTAATTATCTTTAATGACTTGTGTGTAGTTTTGAGTAGGCGATGACCTGTACCAAATTAAATACGCTCACAATGTTATTACAAATAAGTACAAGGAACTGTGGGAAGAAGCAGACATACACTGCATCACAAAACACCCACATTATCGCCCATTCTGTTTTAAGTCTTTCTTTCATGTGCATAATCAACTGTTTTGTACTATATGTCCTACAGGGCATTCATTGTCTGAGTTTGCACATGTATTTTATTTCCGAACTCATGCTCACGTCTACAAATTCTGTAGATTTGTCTCTCCAACGGTTGTTACACTATACAGACATATACAACTACAGCTTACTATTTATTTTAAATACATGACCGTTCACTGTACTTTTATGTAGACACTTAATAAGTGTGCGAGAAACAATAACAATATATAAAAATCCTATCGATATATCATTTAAATTATAGTCATAAATAATAAATGCACATATCAACACATTCTCAAATGTCAGCTCAACAAAAAATATTAACGCATGTTTAATTTACATGCACATTTACAATACAGAAATCACTAATATTTGATATGCATCACGGAATAAATTGCAAACAGTAACAAATGCATTTCAAAGGATTTAAAAATAATGAATATCTCAATTCAATTCACTACATGCACATTTATCTACACTGGTAATTTATCATGTCCATACAGAAAAAACCTTTTATTGCCAATTGGAACATTAGATAGCATACTACAAATAAAAGCTTTTGATAGATCATTTTTACATTTGCAACAATTTAATTTTTCATTGGCGAAAACAATATTTTATTTCCAACAGTTTAAAAGACCTATCCATGTATTGAACAGGAAGAATTCCAAAGGTATTAGTTGTAAAAGACTTGTAAAAATGAATACCTGTAAAAAATGCTGAAAAAAAACTACGAGGAATGAAACAAAAATAACATTTGTGGTTTTTTTTTCGGTTGGCTTTGTTACTTCAACTTCTAACTGGCTTTTTAAACTTGAATGAGAATCTTGTCAATGCATGTATACTTTTCTTGATCAGTACTTTCCTCGGATCATTGTTTATCTAATTTTTTAAATACAAATATAATTGTGCATCCATATATGAAAGGGTTGAACGATGGCAAAATGATAATTAAAACATTATTAATAAAAATGTGATCTAAGGCAGCCGAAGTTGAAATTCTTTGTTTTCCAAACTCCATAGTAAATCCTGGAAGTTTATATAAGTTCTAATTCCCCGAATTTTAAGTCTAGGCAAAATTATAGCTACTCTTTGGTGGAAAGAGATATAGTTGTTAATATGAAGGGTTAAAAATAAGGAATATATGGTTTGTCCGTATGTATCCAGGTAGGGAAGAGCTGGCCAGGAGAGATAGAGCCAGGCAGGCAGGGAAGTTTTTGAATGCGTCCAAGAAAGATATTTACACGAATGTACAACATTGGTGTATCATCTAAATATATTAAAGTTGAAGTATGAAGTACTTTACAGAAAGCCTGGAGGCAGAGCAGAGGTAACTTTCATGCTGTGATGAACCGGTTACTTCTGTTAATTCCTACCCATATGCTTTGCTCTATAACTTTTCCCTCAATTCCATCCACCTCATGAAATATCTGAAATTCTCACAATAGGGGCTCTTCAAATGCATTACTTGACATCAAATTTTCTATTAAAAGAAACGATGAAACTTTTTCTAGAAGCTGAATGTTGCTAGGAGCAAGTGTCTGAGGTTCACAGCTTTGTCTTGACACTGCCACAGCGACTACGGAGTGACCTCTGCCTCTGCCGTCCCATCCTCCTTATTCCTCCTTGCTCATTCACCTGACTTCACTTGACATCCCTCCAACCAACTAACTCCGCACCAGTCAAAACCATTATTACTTTACTCCTTATTAGACATCATTTCCACGCATAACATAAATATCACATTCAGACTAGGCAGAAGAGACTACGAGTCGTGAAAATACCCACAACCACTTAATCCACACAACATTTTTGCTACTCAACAACACAATTTACACAAAACTTCTCTCGTATCAACCTCCGTCCTTAAATACTGACATTCTCACTCACACATCACATCATTTCAGACAAACAACACTAAAAGAGAGCAGAGAGACAAGTAACACAACATTTCAGACGCTCCAGCCAACAGACACCATCCTCCACTTCAAAAAACAATTAACAATGCTTAGTAATCAAATGAGTCGAAATTCTCGTGTCACTAAATTCAATTTAGAAAGCGCCGTGAAACTCTCCATCAAAACTATTTACAGAGATGAAAAATAAATTATGCATAATTGAATGAGATAGGCGTCTCTATTAAAATATTTATGCAATGCATTCCACCTCAGGTGTAATAATATCATCTGGACATACGATGTGAGGTGATAGGTGCATAGTTGAACCTTTGTATATTCGGACATTTATAAACCTGCCACAGGTACCTATTAAGTCAATATCCTCTCTTACTTTTATTGTCTGGCTATGCATCTTCAAAACCTACATCATTTACCTGGATACCTAGTCAAAATGTTTTATAAGTGAATCTAACTCCAAATTAATTTTGACTAATATTAAATCATGCTACGATTTAAGAAAGAGATCATTTTCCCTAATTTCTCTCAACATCCCTGTATCTAACGTAACACCACTTTGTACACTCCCATTACAATCATTAGGCTCAAAAAGAGACTAACTTCCTTTTGATAACTTGTATTATCACAGAATTGCAAATAAGGAAAGGTCAACAGAATATAGACATGCATTAAAGGATTATAAGTACATGCACACCCACTTTACTTTGCTCATTTCCGAGCTACACAAACTGAATATGAATAAAATTAAAATAAAACACCTATAATATGCAGTCATTGTAGAAAATATTTAGAGGAAAGGCTTCTATATCAACAGACCACGTAAGAACATTGCAGTTTATTGGAGCCTTTGTTAGCACCTGAACATAAATAAAGCATATTATAACTGTTTGTGATTTTATTCTCTCGTGATTTGACTCACTTTATTATTCCAAAGAGAGTTCAGTGCAATCGACAATGTTGAACCCAGGCAGAGTGAGACGCAAAAATGAGTACAATGAAAGAAACACCTAAGGTTAACCATTCATGAAATGACATGACTCACTAGAAAGAATTCCAATGTATCTATCACAGCATTTCTTACACGGTTTACTAAAGAGGGTGGACGTTAAAACACCTGTTGGCCAACCATCTCAAACCAAAGTGCAATTGCATTGCGAATGTCTTCGGGCAAATATTTCTATTAATTTTTATTCTAAATGTATTTCTTAGTACAATTCTCAATTATAAAATAACATTTCCATGCCCCAAACACTGTAGGTGTGCGATCCAAAGCATAGCAGCCATTGTTGCGAATTCCCTGCTCAATAATCCCAACTTTTAGGGGACTATTTCAGGGAAAATATAGTAATCCTAATTCCTGCAATGTACACTTTTTGCCTCACTTAAACTTCCTTCTTCTTATTATTCATTCCTACTGTCTACTCTTTCATCGCTCAAAAACGACGTCAGTATTTACTTAAGAATTAAGCATTTTTTAAAAATTTTATACTAGCGAACCTCTGGTTGAACGCTTTGAATAATTAACTTTCTTGCGTCAGATCACCTGTGGTACTAATCTTATGGTTTAGTTTCTTTCTATTATAAATTTAAGTTTCACATTTTATAGATTTTAAAAAACATTTATAACTTAGTGGCTATCCAAATTATTTTAATGCGAATTGAAATTTTTTAACTTAAAAAGGCAACAAAGTAATTTTTGCCTGTATTTCTACTGGAAAGTTTTGTTGAGTCTCATACTCATGATGAATTTCTATTTATAGGAATAAAAAATTAGTACGTCGTTAATTTAAAAATACTTAACGAGGAAAGTAGTAAAATGTTCAATATCAATTACATTCCTATTGGAAATTATTAGGCAGTAAAAACTATGATTAGTTATATGGTTAACTTTCAGTAATTATTGAACGCAAGTGTGTCTAGTTTATAAATATGGTAGCCTTCCCAACACCGCCCATAATTATATTATAAATCATGGAGTAATTTTCTATAGTTAAACTATTACTGTGAGATAGTACAGAGAAATCATTGTTCTTTATGTAATAATTCGAAATAAGTTGTTAGGAAAGGATGTTACGAGTGTGTTACATTGTTATGTAGATGATTGTATATGTGTGTGATGGGAATGGATTGTGTTTTATGTGTGAAATGTCAATAAAGATTAAGGATGTGCTTAAAGGCTTCCAACGTAGCTACGAAGGATATGGATGGATATAAGAAGACAAGAATGTGTTAGTACTTCTATTAGAACTGATTAGTGAGAAGGATTAGGGTAACTATGTCCCTTAGTAGAATATGTATTCGCCTTTCTGATCCTTTCGAGGGTTCCAGAATCCTTTGAATGTTTCAATATATGCTAGATACTTACATGACAGCGAATGTTGGACGGATTGTTTGCTTACACTTGTAATTGTAAGTACATTATGTATATTTACGGATGAAGGAAAGAGGAAAGGAAGAAGAGGGAGGCTGGCGAGGAAGATCCTTGCCAACATCAGTAAATACAATTTTGTTTGTGAGTAATGAAATGTAAATGGTAATGAAATCTGCTGCATCTCGCACAGCTCAAACATTAAATCCATTTGGTGTAGCCAGGCTATGCCAGGGTAGTGCTCTGACTGACTACTAAAGAAGTGAGACGGCCACGAAGAAAAGTCGAAGTTACAATCTAGACACAACTAACATAAAACATACAAGGTAAATACTTACTTTCCACCTTCATCAAAGTGCAAACTTACAAATACTTTGATTTTATGAGCTTTTGCCTAGTTCTACCTTTGCTTTGTGGAGACAAACTGTGAGTGAGTCAATTCAACTTTCTTTAAAATTAATCTTTACACACATAAAGACTAAAGGAGACTAACCCAAACTGCTGCGCCTTTTTCTCACACTTAGACACTTTGTAATGTGTCTTTTGTGGGCGTAATGAAGTAATATCACATATTAACTCTTCATTTCTCTCGCATATTGTAAAACGACTTCTTTTCTTGTTCTCGTCTCACACACACACTAACTCCTCATTTCACATTTGCATTACGCATGCATACGAGCTACAGACACATAAACTCGTAAATTCCACATATTTTATTATTATTGCCGTTAAGAAAATTATGTGGAGAGCCCAACCCAAAGACTAAATTCATCCTTTTTCTATCTGCCTAAAAATCCCTTGAAATAACATTGGAATCTTTATTTCGCCTGGAATATTATAATGACAATGTAATTTTACACTTGCAAGATAATTAGCCACAAAAATTCAATAGTCAACAGAAAGCATAATATTTTTAGTATGAGTGCATATAGCTACTTATAGTAAATTGGTTACAGAGCTGTAGTTTTTTGTATAGATTTATAGCTATAGTAATTGCATAGAAACTCAAGAGTCAGATTTTAATGCGTAGAGATGTGCTGTGTACACACTCACTCAGAAATATAGACTCACTAACTCACGATCAGAAAAACACAATTGAAATGAATCGTTTCTTTGAAGATGAGACAACCCCAGACTGCGAAGCGAAAGTATCATTAATTCTTTACCTAACTTGTTTTCGACCGGTCCATGTCTAATTACTGAATTAAAATACGACGGAAATACGCAAGAAATATTTTGGAGTAATTAGTGTAAAAGAAGAATGACATGATTGCCAATTCCTTTTCCCCTTACAAAGACTCAAGCAAATGAGCGCATAGTCCATTGCACACGAACACTTTCCGCATCTCTATTTCTCTCTATTACTAATTGTAAATGTTGTCTATCTGTATGAATCCCTTTCTCACCTACCACCTTTTCGGCTCTACGCGTAATTAAGCTGCAAAGGCAAATGACATTTTACTATGTACAAGTCATGGGAAACATTTTGTTAAATGAGTCAAACATTTTTCTGGTGGAGCACAGGAAATCAAATTGGAAACGGTTGAACTAATCCTATTAAGGCGTGAAATAACTTGTGTCACTTTCTCTCTTTCCGCTAGTAAAATTTAAGGACCTGTATTTTAGTTCCAAGAAATAGGAATTCTAGCTCGTCAATAAATAATATTTACAACGTGTAGCTGGGATCAAAAACAATTGCTGATTATGCATTAAATGCTATGAAAAACAATGAAAACAATGCTCTTGGTGCATTATGCCTTTACTGGGCATTTTGTTAATTAACGACACTGTTTGTTTCACAGGCATGCAATCAATATAACATGTGCTAATGAATGTTTTTATTACATTGTATTTATCAATTTCAATTAGAAAGAGAAAGAAGATGGCAATGTAGAAATATACTTTATGCTGATAAAAATCTTTACTGTTAATTATATGGAAATGAAAGAGTTAAATTAAAGAAAGAGTAAAATAAAACTTTTTCGCTTGTCACATTGTCTCTTATTCCCTGAAGTTCACTAATTTACTTTTCCACCCTTTTTATGTTGCTAATGCACCTATGTAAATGTTAATGTTTTATACACTTCTGTCTTTAGAATTGTTACAGTTGTCAATGCCTGCAGTTGGCTGCGTTTTGGATTATTTATTTTCCTTTCGGCGGTCATTAACTAATGAAAAACAAATAGAATAAAAATGAAAGCGAGAAATTACGTCTACTGTAGATGAAGAGCAAAAACAATAGATATATTTCCATCAGTATTAGTGGCTGCGGGAAAGTGAGAAAGCGTAGAGTGTATGTAAGTGAATGCCTTGGCAGCAAGTGGTTTTGTACGTTCTGGAGTCCCTCTAGTAAACTGTGGAGATTCGTTTGGAAGGAAGATACTTATGATTAGTTGTATGATGGAAGAAGATAGCCAGATTCGAGTGGATAGATAGACAAAAAGAATGGATAGAAATAAAATTCTGTCAAGGATGGACTGTAGTAGGGGGTCAGACATACACAGGCTCCGAAATCCAGCAACTCTTCTCTTGTCTCATCTCTTTTTGATCGAACCGACATCCTCTTTTAGCCCATTCTCTCAACTCCCTGCTGATATCTTCGTATTCCTGCTCTTCAGAGATACCAAAGTCCTTTTCCCCATTTCTAAACATCTACACACGAAGAAACTCAACTAACAGGAACGTTTGAATCTTCCACTGCAACCGTGGAATTAGTTTTTCATTCTTTATTTTACAACTGCCTAACTACTAACCCTTAGCCAACTGTAATCTCCACCATAAAACATAATTTTGTAGTGCATATTGACTTTAGCCTTCTATTTATCTTTAACAATGCTTTTACTATATGTTTTGCCAAGCGGAAAAGTAAAAATATCGTAAAAATACAATTATAAACATTTGTAAAACTTTAAAGGTTAAACGTAAAAAACGTTTAACACACCAGGTACCAACGTATATGGAATTATGCATTACTATATATACATAGTTCGGAAAAAATAATTGGTGCAGATCTATGAATCTACAGGATACATCATTGGACATACAAGCCTTTAGGCAAATAAAAACCTTTTCTGAAAATTCAAAGAAAAATTAAAAATTCTTTAAGAATGAATTTCTGTCTTGTAAAGCTTCAATACATTTTATAGGAAAATAGTTCTTTAAGAAACTGTCGATGTGTAGCTTTTATCTACATCCACTTTCCTCAGCCAGGTTAACACTTATAGCTAGCCTTTTTAGTGTTTTGGTGTCCAATATGATTGCGGACACGTTTTCTACAGTAACTTGAATATTTATATTGTATTTTTAATTTCAAAAATGCTTTCGAAAACAAGCATTGCATGTAATTTCTTTTGCAAATTTTGCGGAAAAGTTAAATCTTTAATGCCCACTGAAAAACCGTTACTTTAAAATTTTGTTAAAATTGGAAGAGGAGGTCTTACAGTAATTTAATTTACAGTAATTGCACTCTGTTCATTGATTAAGTATTCCATAATATTATTATTTAATCTGATACTTCATTATTCATTATAGTGGACTTTATATAGGTACCTACAATTAGAATTGTCATTGAAAAAATTCATTGAAAAAATATGGATTTCATTGTGGTTCATTAAAATAATAGATTAATTGTGAACGGAATCGAGTCATGTTGTAAATATTTAAACAGTTGGTAATTGTTGTTGATCATATTATTTAATGTTTGTTATGTCTATTTATTTATTCAATTATGAAAGGATTACTATTCTTGGGATTTAATTTATGGCACGACGTTTGTGTCTTGATTACGCTAAAATGAACCTGAGTTGTGTCTG
The DNA here is from genome assembly GCA_009936455.2 of Tomocerus minor. Lineage (NCBI taxonomy): Eukaryota > Metazoa > Arthropoda > Collembola > Entomobryomorpha > Tomoceridae > Tomocerus > Tomocerus minor. The sequence continues at coordinate 17,359 of JAAAYG020035933.1, forward strand.
GGTCCACGGCTTAGCAGGTTCGGAATTATTTTTAGTTTTTGCCGTAGTCATGATGAGGTTTCAACAAAAGCTCATGATGAGAGTGCGTGCTTAAGTAAGGAGTGCCTAGATAGATACTCCTGTAGTTTTGCTAGCAAGAAATAATAAGGAATTGTTGGGAATAAATGATATACTGTCCTTTTCCTAACACAATATAGCTCTTTAAATGAATCCTTGTCGATCATTCCTGATTGCAATATTAGATAAGAGTCACTTCCATGTGAATGCATTATGTTAATATAGATATTAGAGAACAACAAAGCATCCAGACAACATCAAGCCAATTCCAAATGAAAGAACAATGATTTTATTCATGCTGCTTTCAAGCCAAATGGAAATTGCTTTCATGTACTAATCTCTAAATGACGAGAGAGCCTCGTGAGAACTTAGAAAGAGTATCTACCCTTGAGAATATGCCGAATAGCCCACCCGAGTGACAATTAAATCTGCATCTTTCTGCAAAACTCATGCAATACAAAATTCAATTTTTGTTTAATGTGTATCAATAGCTTAGTTTCCTATAATAGACTAGTCATAAAAGTAAATACAAAACTTCCCCGAAAAGATGACAAGGACATTCAATTAAGTCTTCAAACTGAATGTATTGCTTAAGACATTAGTTAAATATGGTTGATCGGGCGGGCTACAGCTCTTTGTCAATATAGCAATGGCAAAATAAAGGAGTCACTGTAAAACTAAGTTGTTGAGTGAGACAGCAAGATTTCAGTATTTGAGCAATAATGGCGAATAAAATTTTAGAAGGTTAGGCAGGTGATTTCCAAGTCTAAATTGAAATCAGGCAAGTTATATGTGGGGATGGAGGGACTGGGAGTGGAATTGAACAGCCAAGTCGACTAACTTTGATTTGAGTAAAGTGTCTGAGATGAAAAGGGATATACATAGCTGTAGCTACTTATAAGTTGAAGAGATATATTTTTGTGTGATGAGAGTTTGTGTGAGTTGGGGCAGGGAACACCTATGGTCTCATATTATAATCTCTGTGTATGGTGAATGCTGATCGGGATAAAGGTGGACGGATGGCAGTGAGGATAGAGTTGAGTGGAAGAAATGCTCTGCAGGAAAGGAGAAATGAAGGTTTGGTGGCAGTTGTATCTGTTGTGTGCCAGGATGAGACATACGGAGGATGAGTTGTGTTCTGATGGAAAGGAAGGGACTGAAAGTAATAAGCCAAATCAAAATCCGTCGAGTCGAGACGAGACGAAGAAGACGATGTTGAAGACAAGAGCAGGAGACGAGGTGAGCTAATGCCAACTCCAACGTCTTCTCCTCACTCTTTTCAGTGCAGAGAAAAGAAGTTGAAGTTTTGAGACGAGTGAATGAGGAGATGTGAGTTGTGATTCGTAGAGTAGGATGCACAATAGCCCCTCTCCTCTAAATAACTATGTGCATGGCTAGAATGGCTGAGATGTGATGTGAGTAATAGCAAGAACCACTGTGGCTGGCCAGAGTTTCAAGTTCAAGATGGCTTGGTTCGCAACGCTCATCAGGGGGTCCTCTTAGTCCTGAGTCCTCCACACATTCGACTCTCGTCCACTTCATCCCATATCAAATCACTGATGTAAGGCCTAACACACGGAGTTCGAAGTTTAAGGTCAGTTTTTTAATTATATGCAAATTAAGGACAGCATTCTTAGTGCCACCAACGACCACGTATCTCCCTCTCCACTCTCCCAGCATTGGCACTCGCGTCCTGGCGTGTCACTTCTTTACCCATCCTTCCTACTCCCCTTTAAATACCTACAACAACTACCTACGCTTCTATTCTCACCTATTTACTTCTTTATGGCCACAATTATTAGATATGCCACAGACTAGCATACTCTTCTACTTAGCAATACTTACTCAAGCACCCACCCCGCAAAATCCACATTTCCTTTCCATTTCCATATGCTTTCAATTCAACCTCCCTTTTACCGACGGATGCAATGATTTGTTGTCTACCACTGCTGTGCCTGCTAATGGCTACTATTGTTAGCTCTTTGCAAATAAATAAAACCTTGCTCCATCTGCCATTATTTGAGTTCCTATTTTTAGCGGATCATAAAAGTGTCCATTGGGTTGTTTAACTTTCTCGATCTGGGAAAACATTATGGACATGAGTATAAATGACGCATCATAAAGTTAAGCCTCTTAAAATCAATTATTGTTGGTAGGGACCACATGACTGCTCTGTATAATTCCCAATGTTGTTAGTTTCTCATGTAGTGGGTGAGTCAAGACAATTTTAGACCATCCATTCATCGCAGTGCAATTTTCATACGAACCTACTATAAATAAAATTGAAATGACAAGAAGTTCTCCAATTCTTCATAGTTTATTAATGGAATGCCAACCAACAACTTCTTCTGTTCTACCCTACTTCACATGTCCAAGTGTTGTAAGCCCTGATAAGAATTCAGATTAAAAGTTCATTTCTCCTACCCATTTGAAAAGTTACAAACCGTAGTGACGTAAATACGAATTGCAACTTGACATCCTGGGAGAATTCCATGCACTACTAGCATTTTCTAAAGGGATTTGCCCGATCTGAAACTCTTATTGTTTGTACTTTTTATACAAGAAAATTTATTGGCTAGTCTGCAAATACTCATATAGTTCTAAAATTAAGTTCGGCCTTTTTAGAACAGACGAAATACCAACATTTATTATTAGCACCATTTGTTGGGGTAGTATTAAGTTGTATCCAAATGCGTATCTTAAAACGTTAATCTGAATAGTTTTTTTGACCGAAAACACATATTCTACGCTTTTTTTTTACAAAAACCAAATAATAATCGGATTTCCTAATAGGTGCTTATAATATTGTTATATTCCATTCAAACGCAATCACCGTACCAAATTTTGAATCAATATGATTGAATGATTGATATATGTACGCATCAGGAATGTAGGATTTAAGCATCGTTAGCAAACTAGTGGCCTCCCTAAAAAATGGGGAAATAAAATTTGAGAGAATAGAAACGGCGAAAAGGTAACTTCAGACTTGGTGGTTAATTAATTCTGGTAATACGATGTACATGAACATGTATATAATGAAATCGGGTATTAGAACGCGTAATAGACAAATTGCAATTCGTACCCCAAAGTATCAAATTAACATTATAGATATACTCCGTAAGCCTATAATACCTTCCTATGTTATTTTATACTTTGGGGTACGTATTGCAATTCGTCTATTTGTAACTTGATTCCAAATTAATTTTGATTATTGTATTTAATAAACCTTACACAGTTCACATAAGTTCAAGCAATCACATCTAGTAGATCATGTATACAGAAAGCCATCATGAAGTTGAACGGTTGAACCAATCCATTTATTCTAGCGGTGAGCGTCAGGTGCGGTGGAGATTCCGTTCACACAAACTGACTGTCAGTGCGCTCTTCAGCTCCCGCTTATAACTACTGCTGCTGTGCTGTATCAACCTTACCGTAGATGGAAGAATACTGTTCTACACAAAACGGTCACTGCCTCTTCAAGTTTCATGTATTTCCTCATGATATTATTACGGTGCCCCTTCGTTCAAATAGTAGATGAATATTGGTAACTCGTTCACCTCCTCGTTTCATTATAATGCGCGTTTCTTATTATTAAAGCACCTCTATGTAACCTTTTCATTGAAAGTTTCAACTTTTTTATCGAAATTGAAGTCTCCTGAATTTTATTCCAAACTAGAAGTAAACTAAATTAGTACAGTTAGTGATTCTAAGCCATATGAACACTATAACACAATACCTACACAAAAAATACATATAATTATAGAAAAGAGTATGCTTACAAGTAACGTAGGAATATTTGAGAAAATGTGCCATATATGATTAATGGAGAAGAAAGATCTACATGGTAAACAACATTGTGAATTAATAGTGATTGTGTAAATCGATAACACAATCAATTATCCAGAACTCATTATTATTGCATCCTCATTTTCCTTCCCCAGCACACTACAAACAATACGTACACGCACAGAAAAGATGACTAAGACTGACTATGGGAGTAGTAAAGGGATACAATATACAATACCTGAACTCATAGGATGTTATACTGACAATAAGGCCTATCTACTCAGTATGTAACAAAGGAATGTACATTTACGTAACACATTTTGAGAATTTTGAACGACACCTACTGGTTGTAACATCGCAATAAGAAAATAAAGTTGACATTATATTCTGTACAAGTTTATTGTTGCTCTGTGCCTGTTATTATCCTTGTACGACTGTTAATATAACGACAATTCCTAAATGAACTATGAATATTAGCCATTTTGCTCCTTAAAAAAAGACAGCGTCACATTCTAATCGATTAGGTACTATATTTATCTACCAAGACGTAAGTTTCTTTGCATGAAATCAAGGCCGGATGCAGAAATACATTTCTGGGGGAGGGGGGGGGGTGGTAAGTGCTCGAAGGCAAATATATTTTATTGCAGTATTTACTCCAGCTCGAAATAATTTTCCGGCTTACGGCCAAAAATTGATGATCTTTTTTCGCGCGAAGCACGGAATGATTTTGAGCATTTTTCCAAAAATATTCTCTTTTCTCGGCATTTCGGGGGAGAGGGGCTAGAGCCCACCAAGCCCTTTCCCTGGATCCGGCTTGCATGAAATTAACAAATGGTAAGCAGAACGTCATACGCAAGGAAAAATTGGTAGATTGCGGCTCAAAACTGAAGATTAAAAATTAAAGGTTTTAATACTAGTGATATCTGTTAATATTGCAATTTTTATTGAGCCTTTTCCATAATACACATAAAATAACATTGTGTTCATGTTTACGAAACAATATTTTTAGATTCATTGAAACAAATTATTTTAAAAGATTTAGTTACACAAACAACATTGTGGTTCGCAGCAAGCAATCAGAGCCACAACACTACACTACGTGCTACTACGTTCTGTTAATTGTGTCAAAGTGTCAATGTGTGCATGTTTCTCAAAAAGGATGATAATTACATAGTATTAAAATTATTTCTAGTAACATTTTACAAAGTTTGCCACAAATCTGACGTAATATTCTTTTGTCGCCTCTGTCTGTTCCATTTTGATTTATTTTCCTTTGACTATACAATAATATGTACTAAAATTTTCATGCAGCAGGATAATCAGAGTTGAATTATAGTACGTAACAGCAATTTTAACCACGCAATTGAAATTGCTATAGTTGAATGTGGTATAAAAACAAACGGGTTGGTATGCCAGATTCACTTGATGCTTAATTATACACTCTTGCTCAACATATACAATTATAGGTCTATCACCTGTAAAAACTATATGAATATAATATGAGTGTTACTTGAACCCAAATGAGGATCATTTGGGTTCAAGCAACTTGCGGAAACCAGAGAGATGTCCATTTTGGATTATACTTCCTAATGGAAAACTATTCAAAAAGTTTTCTAGACATTAATTTGAAGTGGCGACTTTATTTTTGATACAAATTTGGTCTGCATTCCTAGTTACAAAAAAATCATTATGGAAATTTCCAAGAAAGTACCACTTTCGTCAGAAAAGGTTTAATCTATATGTTTTAAAATAAAAGTAGGTATTAAATATTAGTAATTAACAACTAACCAAATAAATTTTAACCCTTTACAACTATGGTGTAAATCTGAAATTAAATAAATAATAAAATGACTTTCAAAAATATAAGCTAGGAATATTTTCGTCAACCTTCTCATCATACACTAGTTTGCAGTTGAACATGCTGGTGTAAAGACCTTAGATATGTTGCACACTCGAATTTTGTAAATAAAATTACAGGACTTTTTACTGTGTATTTAGTGATTAATACAATACTAGAATAGTAGCATTTCACAAAATTTTGTCAATAAAATAACTATAAAATATTGAATAAAAGGGTAAAGCAGTATGAGTAGTTTTCATCATTTTATTAGGTTATTGTATTTATAATCAAAAAATCCTAAAAGTAGTCGATGAAAAATCCAATAAGAAATGGATTTTGGTAACCTAACTTAATTTTAAGCAGTATTTTTTCTAGTTACTATCAGTCCATTGCCAAAGGAAGAAATCTTTTAGGACTTAGTATGTTTAGTATGTAATAAAAGTAATAATACAAGATATTATATTTGTAGTACAGTAAAAGCAATCGCTCAGTCGTCGCACTGTTAGCCGACACATTTTTTTATTGCATGTTGGTAATTTGGTAATCAATCGAAAAAAGTAGCCTCAAAAATGCTCTTCCGTCTTTCAAAGTTTCATCAAAATCATTCTGGTAGCAAAACTTCTGAAGTACCAAGACTAGATTTCCGATGAAATATACAATTGCCCAATCTTGTCGTGTGATAGTGATAGTGCTCATACAAGCATACTATACTGAACAGGTGCAGTTCTTCCTGTCTTGGTCCCCGAGTAGGCAATAAAGAATGAAATTACAGAATTTTCTTTATGCAAAACCTTCTTTTCATGGCGGTAGTGTCCTTGTCTATGACGTTATCTTATAGAACGTCCATTGGAATAATGACTTCATAGATTATTGCATTTTATCTGACCATTTATAATGACACCACAAAAGGTTGCTACCTTTTGCTGAGTCTAGTCGCTACATTTGCATGCCGCAGCTTTCCCATTTCTGCGAATGGTCATATGGTATCGTGTATAACAAATATTAATTAGCAAATGAGCCATTTGATACGCTTTTGTATTAGGAATTCTGTTAATAGCATAGCATTTCGCTTATATGAACCAAATACAAAATAATTGATGACTCAGTATATCGCCTAAAGATATTAATACTGTATGTCTCATCACATTTAGTCTTCCATGACACACTACACTCTATTTTTCTTTAATTATACCTACCTACATTCCTTTTGCTAATAACTTATTTAACTTGTTTCAGTTGGAGTAAGTTTTCACAAGACGAACTTTACTAAATCTATTTTATTCAATACAGATTTTTATTAAATACGTTTGTAGCCACATTTTTAAAATATATAATTCAATTTTTAAGACATTTGAAACGTTTGGAATTAGTATAAAGAATAAAACTAACATTTCAAATAATAAATTTTTTATATATAAATCGCGTAATGCAATTCCAAAGTTCGATCCCAGGTATCGTAAAATAGTAAAACATGAATGCCTCTAATTTGGAATCTGTAAGGCTCCCTATTATTTTCAATGATATTTTTTGCTTGAAATGCCAATTTCATTTTCATTGTAAAAATTTTGACAATAGGTAAGGCAAATATTTTTTCATAGATATATATAACCGAAATCAATAATCTCTTACCGTTTGCAATCTTTTTAATTAAGTACCCAAATATACAGAGGGAGGGCTATGTAGTAAAGTGCAGAGTGTCATTAAGTAGGAGTTCTAAGTGTGTTATAAATGCAGCGTTGTTGTCTCGTTCTGAGTAATTACTCCTTTTCTGCTTTGCAACGGGTTAAGTAAGTCGCACTTTATCGGTTTAAAAGTACAATCATTGCACTCAAGCACCTACTTCATTGCATATATTAGTCGGAATTTGATTCCAAAATAACTATCATCAAGTTCTGGAAATACGACACAAACTATAATATTTATTTATGCGGAGGAAAGGGCAATTCTGACAGTCGGCGATGTATGTGTGCGGGTAAATTTGTGAATGCTCCAATTTCACATACATAGATAAATCAATGAAGTGTCCTATCTACAAGATAGAGACAGGAAAACACCCACAATCCGAAATAACTGACATCACTGCATGATAATTTCATGTTTCTTTGTTCATTTGCTAATTTTCTGTAAATGTTAGTCATGTTAGGGCATGTACATATGTAAGATTTGTCACGACAGACGACGAAGATAATAGTCGCTTGCTGACGCTCCACGCTTTGAGTGGTGCAAAGTACAAAATAACAACAAGAAAGCCAGGAAAAATACTTACGTATCTGCATGAAATACCAAACAACAAACAAGTAGTACACGAAACTATGAGCAAGCAAACTAACATGAAGACACGTCAGTATAGATAGTCGACAATAGCAATACTTAACACAACAACGCAAATATCAATGAAGGTATATTGCCATGATATTGCACATGCATTTGATGTTGAGAAATGTCATGATAAAATTATGTGATGAAAGCCTCAATCAATATCTTCACGTTCAATCAGTCGAAAATACTAAAACCTTTCTAAAAAACGACTACATACAGTTTTTAGCTATGGTACTCATGTCAGTTTTTGTAAACCTATGAAACTTGAATTTAAATAGTGAATAACTATAATATTATATCCGGATTGTGTACTTTGTAAGCTGAAATTCAGATGATATTTGGTTTTGACCATTTATTACGCTATAAAGAATAAATACTTTCTTTCTCTGCTGCGGCCTTCCCCTTCCACATCCAAAAACCTGAAAATGTCTCCAATAGAACATGCGAGATAACAAGCATTGCAATTGCAACTTGCAAGTATTGTCCCGTCGTGTTTTTTATAGACAGAAATATTTCTGGTATAACTAATGCTATTAATCCATATGCCTACATGCTTAACATTAAATACTCTCTACCCTTTTGGTATATATTTATTTTGTTATTGAGGAGACTTTAACACCTTAAAAGCCAAGTCTTTTTAGATTGGCACAAATGTCTTGCTGTGTCCCATTCCATGCAATTCTAATGAGCCGGGTGGGTAAAGTTGGGCAACGACAATGTTTCCCAGCCCCTACCTATCCACATTATTATTAATGATAGTTTTGCAAGGGCTAATTACAATAATCATTGCCACGAAACAAGGGAATGCTATGGCCATGCTCACTGTATTTACTTAAGTTGTGCGAGTGAAAATAATGTCTATCTGGGGCTTTTGAGGAAAACAATAGTGAAAGATTTATGGCTACATAATACATAGATTCCTGTGGGATAAATGAGTGTAGGGACACTTCATATGTGCTCGAATATTGACATTGCTAGATACGTTTATGCATATCTGAAAAGGTGAAGCGCTTGACTCTGACAATGAGAATCGGGAATGAGAAGATTGGAAAATTGGAGCATATGTGTCCAGTGGACTGTGCAGAGAGTAGTGACAGACAAAGTCCTATCCACCCATAAATACAATTTCGTAGTCGACTTGTGACTTGACTGACTACTGCTCCTTCTTGCTTATCTTTATTTGGAATCGCCTTCGAGAATAAGTAATGGATCGCATGCTAGTTTGTTTAACAGCTCAGTTCTTCTGGAGTTGCGAACAAGGACGGAAGCACTTCAGTCAGACACAACAAATAGGACACACACACTCAGAATATTATATATCTCTGCTCAGCTTTGAACGCTCACTGTCATTGGAAAATCATGCCTCCCTCAACTCTTTTTTCCTAACTTCCAACTTTTTCCAGACTAGACTAATTCATAAAAAACACAATATATACAAAATTATACGATGGATATTAAAAACTAAATATTTATCTGAACATAGCTGCTCTTGCTCTTTCTAATGGGATTAAATTCATTCGTTGAGATTTCTGAGTTATCAATTCATTGAATTTTACTTTGCACAAATAATTAAGGTGATAATTAGTGACAGGAAGATGGCAACAACCGTTTCATTTTTGCGGGATCGCGCCACACAAGCTGCAAAGACTCATAATGGAGGCATTGGAGCGGAGGCTGAAATCATAGAAGATTTGGATTCCATTGGAGACTTGTCGTTGGAAGTTGAGCTTCCTCCTCCCAGACCTCATAATCACATGATAGTGAGAGAGTTCCCTACGTGGATTGACCATCCTAAAACTGATTTTCATATGAACGACCATCATCACCGTGGACACCACCATCACCATCATCATCATCATTCTCAGCATTCCAACAACCACAATGGTCATTCAAATTCCATTAGTAATCTTGAAGGCAGTGGCCAAAGACATGCCAAACACTCATCCACATCACAAAATATCTACCATAATAAACAGCAGAATAGCCAATCCTATCAACATTTCATCAATCAACTGGGACCAGTGCACTACGAGAAACCCGGTAAGTTCATCTCTTAAATTTAATCTTTCATTTAATGTAGATCCTGATTCTATCTTACTTAATGTGCACATACGAAGACTAAGTTTCAATCCTTCTAAAAAGCTATACAAGACAAAAACCGAAATCTTTCAACGAACATATAATAACCTTTTTGCAAAAAAGTTTGGATGTAAAACATTTTGGAAAATTGAAAAAGGCAATTATATACTAAATAGTAGTGTAGCACTCAGAAAGAATTTTCTATCCTCTGGAAATAAGCTAACTAGGGTTTTGTCAATAAACATTAGCTAAAATATAATTTTGCTGTAACATCAGTCTTATTTGCATGAGTTAAAAAATTAAATTTCTATGATATACCTATTATTACTGTGTCCCTCTGGTCTGGAAAGTCTTAAAATTTGCAGACGAGTAGGGTCTTCCTCCTAAATTAATCAGAATATTACACTAAGCGTTAAAGTTTGCCTCTTTCAACAACCAAAACACAACGTTACCACAAAGCAAATGAATAGTTGATAGTATTTATGCCCGCCCTATTAGACCAATACAGCGGAGTAATAAAAACTTTAATTTGATATTTTAGAGTCCATAGAGTTGTAATTAACAATATCACTAACTTGCAAAATGAAGAGTCATGTAACAATGGAACATGGATATGAAATGGCACTATTCATCATTACTACTGCTAATGGTTTAATGATACATGAACACGCGTTTCCCCTTTATTATTTATTTTTATTCAGCGACGACAACAAACTGCTTATTAGTGTCTTCTTATCCAGTTTGCTGAAGTATCATTACTGCAGGGGAATCATATATGGCAATGTTTCTTATTTACCAGTTGCTGTTTCAGTTTTTCCAAATTGCTTGACTTTCATCTCAGTAGCAAATATATTACATCAAAATCGAGTGTCATCAATTTCGATTTCAAGGTTTTAAAGGCATCCTCTCTTCTTAGATATCTTCTTAGAAGATAAAATTCTGGCTAGTAATCTTGTTTCTACTTTGTACAAGTAGATTTGGTGAAGCGGTAGAAGTAGCAATTGAGCATTCTTTTACAAAAATATCAAATAATGTCTGTCTGTTTTTTATATTTAGTCCAAGTTTACATAAAATGTGAGAAACAAATTAGTATGTAGTGGACGTATCCTATTCAATAGCCATATATAGTTTCGTAATTTTTAATTGTTCTTATTAACATAAAACTTTGATTCTGCTGAATGATTTGAAATGCCACAAGACTCAATATTCCTGATGCAAACGCAAATGATTCTATGCAATTAAACGACGTAGACGTTATGAATCGTACAATTCAGTTGCACGTTTGGCATTGTCGGTGTAATGTATTGCGGTTAATTAGTCTCAAAGGGCTTTGTCGTTCCTCATTTACCTTGGAGCTTTATAACAATTTTCCTCGTTATTACGAGATTACTTACAATACCAATGCAATGACGTCTTAATTACTCAGGTTACTTTGCCCTCTACTGATAATCAGGTCTATCAGAGGAAATTTTAACAGTGTAGGTACTTATAGCTACTGCACATGAATACATCCACAGCCAATGCTCCATTGTAATGCTTTGAAATGGACATCATTTCTTGATTGCTAGAATTCACGATGAAAATAGCTGCTAGCTGATAGCATGCAACTGTCGACACCATAAGCAAATCTTAAGCAATTTTAGATACGTATGGTACATTAATTGAAATTAGCTATGGATGCTTTTGCATATATGTACTTAGCTACACAGAGATAAAGGCTTATTGCAACTTTGTTTCATTTCGAGAAACATATCAGCCTTCAAAAGTGTAGCTTTTGGAAAACAGGAAATTAAACTCTGTTTTGGGTTTTAAATAAAATATTCCAAGAATTTTTTTGAAATTCATTGAGAAATATTGGGATTGCTTTTGGAAAACAAGAAAACGAATTATTAACTAATCCGTATGGTTATTGTGCCGCAGTCCATCATAAAATGTATTCTTATCTTTAAGATGATAATGAAAGGTCTCAAATAAGTAACAGCTTTTATCCATGTATAATACATGTGTAGGCCATGGTGCACAGAAAGTACAGCAATATTTTATAAGTTTGTATATAGGTTTGCAATGTAATACTTCAAGAGCAGGAGTAGGTAGGATAATGTGGCTGTTGTCATTGAGAAGAGGAGATTGTAATTTGAAGATTCAGTTCATATTAACAGATTAAAAATAATGACTTCAACTTCTCAAAATCTCGAAATTGGGTTTTAAAAGTATTTTCCAAATGTTTTTCAATTTAATTTCAAATATTTGAAAACATAAGTGATTAAGTTGGAAACAAATATTTAAGTGATCCATGCCAATATTTACAATGTTTTGAAATTTTAGAATGTTATTTACAGAAATAAGTCTCTAGTTTGTTAATTTTTTTTTTTAAATTAGCCTACAGCCTCACTTTTGGATTCACTATTTTTTTCTCAATAAACACGAACCGAATCGTTGCATTTCATCAGTTGAAGTTAAAATCTCCTATTTTCAATGGTGGTAGCCACTTTGTTCTACCTAACACTAATTCTTGAGTTATCAGCATGCAAATGTGTATGCAAACTTATAAATGTCCCTCTCCCTGTATAAGAATTCATTGACAGAATGTAACATTTTTGAAAGCTATGGCTAACTTCCACTGCTTTTAATTACTAATTTTATTTATTACACTTCGTTAGAATAGAATAACAGACGTAATGCTTTGTAGAAATGGGCTAGAAAAAAACGCAATAAGTTTACACAGAATTCAGCAGAGGACTCATGTATTTGTTTTCCTGAATCGTTGCTAGCTCCGTATTAGATTTAAATATTTATAATAGCACATTTCTATTCTACATGAAATTCCTATCTCTAACCGAGGAATGCAATCTTGCATGGCTCATTTTGGCCACTCTACTTTCTCTTTGTCTTCATGGTGCTCTAAGGATTAGATTTTTTAGCCTTTACCTGCTCCGGCCAATTTCAAATATGGTTTGTACTCTGGAATGTCGGTGTACCATGAAAACATCAATATAGTTTTACCCATTTTTCGTTAAAACACCCTGAGTTAGTTTACTTAAGTAGTAGTGGGTATTTTGAAATGGTAGATTATGTGTGCGATAAAGTTTAAAAATATTGATGTGAGTACAAGAAACGTCACTCTACTTCACAACACACACTAAAGGAGAGTGGAGATGTGCAGTGTTTGGCAGTTGTCCAAGCTTGTCCCAATTTACTTCCCGCTACTCTCGTCTAAGGTTTTTCAGGTGCAAAATTGGAAAATACTGATTCCGTCATTTTGTAAAAAGCGTAGAGAGTGCAAAAATATCACAAAATAGAGAAAAAACTCGAGGGCACTTTGAGCTGAGGGTCACAACTATTACATACATACACTCCAAAAAACCCCAAAATTTTTTAATATGGAGTTATAATTTTGGAAATGTTGGTCATGGTACCCTCCAAAAATATGGGAAAATTTCAAAAATGTGCATCTCATTGCTGTACTCTAAGCCGTTTTGCTTAAATTAGGATTTTGCAAAGTTATAACCCCTCCTTAACCAAAGCGTTGCATTGCCCATTGGCATGCATATGTATGGGCAAAATACATGTATTTCGGAAATACGTGTATTTTAAATACAGCATTTTAAATAAATTTTGTGTTTTGAAGATACAGAGAAAAGTTTTGTAATTAAGCAATTTTTGCATTTTTCAACATACTTTTACAAAACACTTTTTGCTCATAGTAAACCATCTAAATCATGTATCAAAACCATTTTTTTAAATTTTTTTCCATTAACTCACACGGCAGGATTATTTTTCTTAGTTTCATTGAACCCTATAACTGTTGTTTTTGTCGCTACTGTGTTGTGTGTCATTCTTACCATACTTATAGCTTGACGAAATACGATCGGAGCTTAGAAATTTAAACGTTATAACATAATAAAATGAGTAGTAGTACCTACAGATATATCGGATATGTCTACATATATACCAGTATATAGTAGCAATGCCACAGATAGTTTCATATTTTTATTAATATTTTAGTGGAAAAGCTTCACCGTATGAATAAATAAATTTTTATCGACTTAATGTTATTAAATGTATATGATTCTGGGGTCATTGCTGACTTTCTGTTCTGTCTGTCAAATATTTTCCAGTACACGGTGCAGAGTAATATTTCATTACTTATTAATGATATACTGAAGTGGGTAAGTAGGTAGGTTAACTCCCCTTTACCTGTCCATAAAGACAAAGCATAGAAAACAGTAAGAAAAGTAAGGTAACTGGATACAAACAATTAGCATTTATCCACTCATATTTATTAAATACACGGTAGAGTATAATATTTATAACTTGGCTTTAGTAAATGCAAAGTAGCAGACGTCAGCTCTACTCACTGACTACCGACAGATGTTTGTGTTGCTTGCTGCATCATTATTGGAGCATTTCGAGCTTTATCGATTGAAGCAATTAGTAGTTGTGAGAATCTGCTAGAATATATATTTAATGGTGAAATAGCCATTCGCTAATTACGAACATTTCAGCATTTCAAGCACAACTTCAAAATCCAATTTTTCTGTCGTATTAGCAAACGGATAGAAAATAATCGTTAGATTCACGTGATAGAATTTGAATGGGGCTATTTAATTAAATCATTCTTGGCTTTTCCGGCTCACCTCAGCAGGCAGGTGTCGGCGAATCCTACCCTTGATGAATGTACGATACCTTAGGAAAGAATTGTAATTAAAAGAGGGCCTACACTCCGTAAATTTTAGCCCGAGAGAATAACTGCCGATGCGGAGTGGGCGTGATTTTTAATCCAATATATCTGGAGTTGTTGCAAAGATACGCTTTTCTTATTTATTTACATTGGAAAACCATCATAAAATAGAGCCCTATATACTGAACTACACGAAAAGGATGGAAATATATTTAAACGGTCTTAAAATAAATGAATTTTTCTTTAAAATGGCACATTTTTAGTATAATATTTCTATTTTTAACCAAGGAATGCAATCTTTCTTGGCACATTTTGGACACACAAGAAATAATTTAATTTTTCCTAAATGAGAAATTCCGTAGAATTAATGAATGGAAATGGAAATGAATTAACAATTCCAAAAATTTAATAAAATTTCTTATAGGTTATGCAAAAAATTCGGATATTTATTTAGGAATATTGATGAATGATTCTTGCCATTAAATAATCACAATTAGAATTACCAAACAATCAGTCAAAAATCGTTATTCCAAAATCGTTAAAAATCCTTTCAACCAACAATTATTTTCCAATCGGGAACTACTGTTGCCTTTCCTTTCTTATTCGTCACCCTAATACTTTTCAATGCTGAGATAAATTTATGAAGATGCATCGACAGGTTTACAACTCAAGCTTGTAATTTTTTTTTTTGAAAATTGGACAGGTGAATGTTGAATTCTGCTCAGTTAATTTGCCCAACAGTAAATTCAATATTTAATCATTAGTGACAGTATGTAAAACTGTCTAATTGTAAGTAGTATTATTGTTGTTATTGGTTGTCAGAGCAAAATATTGTATGGAAGTTACTCTGGTTGACTTATTTCTCCGTGTTCTGTATTTGTTTCTAATTTCCATAATTTATAATGTCTTCAGGAAAAAATTTCGATATATTTGTCTCACATTTCAATGTTTAACTATTTTTAGAACTGGTGACAGAATTATTTTTCTGTTGTCCGTCTCTTTAATTATGGTTTAGAGTTAATATCAGTCCATGAATTACATTATACTTTACGTAACAAATCAATTCATTAGCCGCTCATTTTAGTTGTCTTTTGTGATAAATTGGATTTATTTTTATCTAAAGAGTTTTTAACGATGTCTAAATTTATATTTTGGACATGGATAACATTTCATTATATAGTTACTTCAATCATGGTCGCTGATTAATAGATAAAATTTTAACTATTCGAAATGCAGAAGACAGAGTCATCACATATTAAATTACGTCAGTTTTGACATGGACTTGAGACAAAGCCCTTTATAAGTATATCAATCAATATTGTATTTGAGGAAATTTTAGCTTTTGTTGAAATGGTTGCAACTGACAATGGAATATTGAGAAAATGTATATATGAATGTTCATTAGCATAAGGCAAAATTAAGTTAAGCCTAAAACTGGTGCGCTAACGAGCATTTCCATTCCATTGGCCATTATTACTCATTATAATCAATACAGTATATATATTGTCGGTTCATATTCCACATGAAGTGTTTTTTTCAATGTTTCGCTCTGTATTATGAGCTACTTGTGTTTATAATGCTACTTTGCAGGTATTTAGACTAGATTGTTTTATGTTGTAGGATCTTAAAGCAACAATATAAACTTATTGCTAAAAATTGAATACCGAGTTACACTTACGATACTTGTATTTTCCACATAACGCCGAACCACAATATTATGAGCCTTTAATAATACAATGGCAATTTAATGATACTGCTACTCCACTAAGAGACAGTTAGCTACATTTAAATAGCATGTAAACACATGTAAATAATACGGAAGCATAAAATATTACCTATCAAGCAGTAGTTACCATTCATATTTAATATTAAATGGCACTAATTGTAAGCTATAGCAAAGAAACCGTCAGGTAAACGAGCGTGCAACTCATCAATTTTTGAAGAAAACATGATATGGTTTAATATCAAGGGTGAGGGTGACATGTGTAATGCTATTTTTCCTTTGCTACATTATCAACTTTGTACCGAAGAAACTAATTTGTTCCATAAAAACGTCAAATTTTTGTTACTGTTAATATAGTTATTTTCCATCTGAATGCACTTTTATCTTGAATTTTAGCTCAAAAACGTTACGTGTTCAAGGGATTTGACACAAAAACCTTGTTAAAAATAAGAAAATAATAAGTACTTATCTAGCTATTGTGGCTGTCTACTTAACTCTTGTAACACTTGTAGATATCTTTTGATAATATAAGGGCATTGAACTTGAATTTTGAATGTCACGCAGTACATAAGTAACGGTTTAACAATTTTATTATCTATTTATTATGAGTTCTGATATCATTCGCAATAGAAAAAAATGTGCAATTACCATGTCAAACTTTCTCCATGCTCTAAAAAAAAGTGTTTCACAAATCATAAGAGCATTAATGATGGCTTTTATTGTTAAGGGCAGGAGTAGGAGAAGAATGTCCCGTAATGTCACTTAATGTTAAGAAGTCATTAGCGTAAAAGTGCCAGACTCCTTACGATGCCAATTACAAATTTTCAAAGTCAGAAACTTTCTTCTTAGGATGATTGGATGGGTCGAAAATAAAACATTTATGTTTGACGGAGAGCATACTTATTTAGACTTGAAGAACCACAGACAGACAAAGAGGTTCAATGCGGGCTATTGAGAAAATCAAAATATCTTAGGCCTATGTCAGTAGTTACTTAGGTAAATGGAAAGTATTTTTCTTGTTGACCAGTTTTCACATTTCTATTTCTCAACCAGGTATTTCCCAGCCATAACCTAATAATTTCAACCTAGACTAAAATATTTTGTTGCATTATTGTGCATTAAGGAGTTCAATTAAAACTCTCAGTTTTGGGAAATCAATTTATAGATTTATGACCACTGTCAGTAATTAGGGAATTCATACGTGCATTGAAATTGCAAGGCAATTTAAGTCCTTGTTTCTGTCATATATAAATGTTAAATAAACAAGTTCGTCACAGCTTTAAATATGAGCAGGCTCTATTATTGTTAGTTTGTAAATATTAGTTTGTAAATTGCACGAAGTATCTTGTATTTAAATATTGATTTGCTTGATGCTCACGCCGCGCATAGAAACCATCCATTCAATAGCCTCATTACTTGTGTAGTTAAATCGTGTAACTAACATCAAATCGTGTCGCATCACCGTCCGAATATATATATACCGAAATATACTTCATTGCAAATTTTATTATGTAAAGTTGACCTGAAAATGTTTATTACTGAAAGAAAGCATTGACAAAAACCAAAATGCTGTGTCATTTATTTGGAATAGCATTTATTGGTATATACCAAGTTACTATATATCATTTGATATATCTGTAAAGAAAAAAATCGCATTTCTCGAATTCGTTTTTCAAAGCTTTGATTAGGTACTTCATTGATTGTACAGATTCTATTGGGTCGTTGAACACGTCGTTTAGCCCCATAGTTCTTAAATTACCACCTTTATCTCTATTTAGTAGACAGTCGTAAATATTCGTAACCATGATAGGAGAAAGCTATTTATGCGAAAGAATTTTACAATTCATTATTTTGACAAATAATAATAATATTATTTTCAATTATTAACAAATGTTTTTTCGTGTCATTTTATTGTCAGTCCTGCATATCGTATTGTAATAAATACACCTTGTAATATGAGGGATTTACAGAAATGAGAAGCCGGTCATTACTTAGAGAATTAGGAAAACTTCTCATTTATAGTTTCTAAATTCTTGATATATAATATGATGAAAACACATAGTATCGTCCTCTTTTGTTCAGGCTGTCTCTGCTATGTTTCAATGGCCATCCTCTTCAACTTGTCGTCATTGTGTTTGCATCGCTTAACCAATTCCTTAGTTTGTCTCTACTTGTGTTTTTGCTATTGAATGTTTTATTGTAACTATAAACTGAAGAACATACTTTTCTACGTAAAGTATATGGCATGATTATTGTATTACACCATAGGGTTCTATTTTCTATATGCAAATACTTGTCTTGTTCAAATATTGTATTATGCTAATAAATGTATGCATGAGCTCCAATGGAATAACTATGAATATGTAGGGAAAAGAAAATGATTGCATTGTATTGGTATTATAGCTTTTTATTTCCCCATAACCGAAGTTCACCTGTAAAGAATTCCAGAGTGCTTGTCCCCAGTCCACTTCGCTCTGAAGATAAGCATTTTAGTTGTTTCCGAAGCTTTGCTAGTTTCACCATCATTCACTCAGGTTGGCCCTTCTCGGTCGATATTCGTGTGAAGAGGATATATTATTCAAAGTATTATTGCGAGAATTGTCAACCATGTGAATCCGAGCAGTCAGTCCTTAGTTCAACCACATTAATGTAATTGTAAAGCAAAGCCCTACAATTAAAAGTTCTAAACTATCCTAGACTACGACTTCAACAGTGAATCATTATTTTTACTTTTTTGTCTTACATTTACTGTTGCTAGAAAGTCGATTCTCATTACATTAGCTTATGTAGGATTATGTTCTATACGCCTAAACACAGCTTTATTGATAGCCTCACGTTGCCCTAAATTACATGGCAAAAAGAAAGCCCTGAAACACTTTTGGATCGGCAAGCTTTGCCGGTTGCTATTTTTTTCTGATATTTCTCGTGCACATCTTGGATAACCTCATTGAATATGGGTAAATCTTTATTCTAGATATAACTATCACCAGCAAAATTAATGGAATAAATACCAATATCTAAAGAATTAGTACCTACAGAATAGCGGAAATAAGTAGCGTTATATAAGAATTAAATTGACTGGAAGTGTTCGTTACAAAAGCTGATGCGTCTGGAAAACTGGAAAAATCGAAGTTTATTTTTAGTTGCAGTTCAATTTTCTTAATTTACCTCTTCAGAGAGAATCACTGCTATAGTAGAGCAATTTTGGTAAGAAATAGAAAATTGTAAAAGCCTTTGTTATGGCTATATTTACAATCTGAAAAATTCATTACTATTCTATATAACAATAATTAATAATAATAATTAATGATAAAGGTCAGTAGACTGGTCATGCCAAGACACCATGCCAAATTTTAATCCGAAACAAAATTTAATCCGAACCAAAATTTAACCCGAAAATTTAGTTAAGCTTTAAGAATAGCATGCCTTAAAATACTCGGCTTTCTTTTAAGGTAGAAGACACAGAGGCTTTTTATACGAATATGGGTTGTCGCATGGAGATTCTAAAAATTAAAATTAAAGTTATAATTTTTTGTTTTTAGCAGCTATGACAAATTACTAAACCACATTAGCAATTTTTCGCCCGTTTCTAACTATTTTTTGTATATTTCGCCAGGTTTCTAAATTTTTGAATCTGCTTCCCAATTCTGGTTTAGAAAACTAATAAATTGTCACAAACTTAGAAAAGATGTCTGCCCAAAGCTGATTTACTAAGACATTTTTTCGGCACAATATTATATTATTTTTAGACAACAAAAAGCAATAAGATTTTCCTTTCTTTTCCCTAGTGTTTTAGTAGCACAAATTCCTAGTCACCAAAATTACAGATAAATGTTTCAAATTTGCCAGAAGCGGAAATGGGAGTAAACGGCAACGGATTTAATGGAAAGTTTGGGTATGATAACCCTGGCCTTATTGTCGACAATGAAAGTGAACTACCAGTTAAAAGTGCCAATAACACCGCTCCATCGGAGCCTGAACGACCCCCTAGCACTTCTTCCTCTTCTTCTTCTCGCAGTGTAAGTTTTATGAGTATGTTTAATTAAAGAAATAATAAATAAAAACAAAATAAAGCTTTCCAATGTTTGAATTTAACCTCAATGGCATTGTAATTCCCTCATTAAAGAGGAAATTGTCTATTATGTAAATAATAATAATAAATAAATAAGTTTTTGTAAGGTTTAATTTATTTCCAATTATTTTATTTATTCAGAGTGTTAACAACTTCAGAGAAACGTTATATTTTAACGATGGTATGAGACGCATCGATTTGATGTTGGTTTTTGAGGATGATTTGGATTTTGCCAAGGAACAAAGACGGAAAACATTTTTAAGGAATTTGGTGAACGAAGGTCTTGAAGTTGAAGTAGAAAACACAGATCCCACAAAAAGAGTAAGTACTTTCATTTATATAGATACCTACTTAATTATGAAAGTCACCTGTACATGAAAAAAACAGATTTTCTTTCTAAAGCAATGTTGCAAAACCAATATTTCTGCCAGACTAAAAGTTCATACCTTTCAGGAAAATTCTGCACCCTCCCCATCCACTAACTAACATAAGGGTGGAGAATTTTCCCGAACGGTGGGGAATTTTAGTCTTGCCAACCAATATTTGCGTAATTTAAAGCATTATTTTTTAATGGCATCCTAACTAGGCGCCAATCTTGCAATTGCAAATAAAGAATTCTTACATTATGTTGCTCACAAACATTAAAGGCCCATCACAAAGGATAATAGATCATTATTAATTAAATTCGTACACAAAAGTCATGTCCAAGCATTTACTTTTGCGAAAGCCGACCAAATGCTTTAGCAATGTATGAGCAAAACTATGCAGTATTGTATCAGACAAAAACACATTACAATTGATGCATGCATTTACGGAAATGAGAATTGAAGTCCTATAGTCATGCTGTAATACTTGCTAAAACCCTTATTTTATTTTTTAAGGAATATTGTCGTGATTTAACGTATTCTTAATTTTGTTAATAGTTTAATCAAGAAATAAGAACTCATTTTGTTAAAGTTCATGCTCCATGGCCAGTCCTAACTAAGTATGCCGAGATAATGAATATGAAAATGCCCATTAAGGTAAGCAACTATACCTTATTTATTATTTACAGATTTTTCTTTCACAGATTATCGACGTGGTAATCAGGAAAAAGTGTCCTAGTTATTTAAAAATGGCTTGCTAGTTAATTGGATATGGGATTGGATTAGCTAAATAAAATAATGCCGATCTCGAAACAAATGCATGTAGTTTATATCTACATTATGGACTTAGTTTAATTTAATCAGGGGTCCCCAGTAGTTACATATTATTCATTTAGTCAAAAACAAATGACATTGACAATAGTGTACATTTACAAAAGCAGCGGCACAAACAATTTATGTAACACTCATCATAATTACTGGACTCGGTTAGTGAGTATTTGTTTGTTTTTGTGTCTACATTTCTTTTATGCCTATTGTCATAATAGTTATCGATTCTGGCTGACCTTATATATAAGCACATAAGAATTTTTTTTATCGTCTTTAAAGTGTATAGCACGGTATTATTATAAGCTTTTGTTGGATACATCAATTAATTATTCATATAGGCAGGGCTAAGATAAATTCAATGCTACTAGTATCCATGAACAACAATATTATGGCAGATGTAGGACAAAAGTAATTGCTTAGTTAGACGATCACGGAAACTGGAGAAACTTACGAAAGAAAAGAAAGACTAGCACATGGAAAAAAAAGTTGAGTTTTAGTCAGGCAGTCTGGAAATAGAAACATGCGACCAAGATTAGAATTTGTAGAAACGTAACGTAATTTACCTCCTTCTCCGAAAGATACCTTACAGTCAGGATAATAATGCATTTGAGCATAAAAGAGAAAAACCCAGCTACTTATATTATCCAGAGATAGCTAACTAAGGATAAGTGCATAAAAAGATAGATGTGTGGGATATTACTTTGTTTGGCGAAATATCAAAGGTCTTTGTGTACACTTTATTCGCTGTTATGTCGGAATGTTTGTCTTCCTTTCAATCCGATGAACTTTCATGCGTGCAAGTAAGTAACCACGACGTAATAGAAATAATAATGTTAGTCCAGCAGGCCATGCATTAACCTTCATGAACGATACTCGAATTCCAACAATGAATATATTTCCAATTTTCTCGTCATCAGCTTTTCACGGACGTTATACGTGAATATTTATGCACGATTCCGTTTTGGAGGTTACCTTGACATTATATTAGAAGGAAATGAAAAATCTAGAATTTACTAGATAAATGAATTGGCAGACTTTGTTGAAACGACAGTTAGGAGTTTAAGGATTTTAATGAGATCCTTATACACCACATTCGGCAATCGTAATCGGCGCTGTATACCTAAATGCAAGAAGCTTTAAGCATAATGTAGTCAATGCATGCAATTTACCAATAGCCATAGATGATATGCAGTAGTGCTACTAAATAAAACAATCAACTCTTGGCATCATTCTGTCTCAATCAAAGATTTCCTTTCTGTTAGACAAGAAATAATTGGAACAAATTTTTTTGCCGACAATTTTCGGATCAATATAGTTTTTGACATGGCATGTTGTAGCTGAAGAAAATTGTGAAGGTGTTATTGTCACGGCCATTCTGATTATTTTTTGACGCGAGTATATGTACTTTCATTTCCAAATGCCATTGCAAGTGACACTTAAAGAGTAAAGTTTTCAAGAACTCAATATTAGAAGTCTTTTATTTATTTTTACAGAAACGTATGTTGAGTTGTATGTTAAATTGTATTTGAACGTTAAAATTTTGAATGTCAATGTCAGCAGTTGTACTAGCAGTTTGTACTATAGTAATCCTATTTTGATATTAGGATGCTCCAACATCAAAATGTTTAGGTAGTCTCTAGATATGACCATTCAAAAGTGTGACACATTATTTATTCGGTCAATGAATTTATATGATAGCGCAAAGTGTGCATAAACTGTTTACTAAAGTTAACGTTAACGGCAAATAGTACCCACTTAGTGTGTATAAATAATAGCAAATTGATTGGCGTATACCATCTTGTTGATACAAATAAAGTAGATACACTTATTAATAGCTATTTCAGTTAATAATCGATATCTTTGGAATTGTAGGTAGCACCAATTAAATGAATTTCAGTGAAAAGGACAAAGTTCAGAAAATTGACAGTATTTGCATTGAAAGTACACAACTTTTAATGTGACCATCCTTTGGAGATAAAATCATCTGTCTGTATGTATCTTGAAATATCCCATTCTAGCACTAGGCAAACTACATTTATTGGCTATAAAATACAGAAAGGGAACTACTATATACGCAGTGAATGATAAGTAATAACCTAGGCTGGCTTTCAATTAATTAGATATACACACTGAGTAGATCCCTAGAGTTGCGTGCAGAGACCTAACAAAATCTTTAATCATAGTTTGATTATCTAAGATCGGATTTTAAGAAATTTTGCTTTTTCATTTTGCTGCTTCAGTAGGAAATTCTTGGGAACAATTTAAAAATCATTCGATTTCTATACTCAATATGTCACACAGAAATTAAAATCGTCTGAGATTTAAAGAGTTACTTGAAAGCATAAAGAGGCAGAGACTTATTAATGCTTTTATTTTTATTACATAAATAAATCTTAAATGCAGTCAGGATTTTTAGTTACTGGAACGGTATGTATTGAGATTTGTGTGCTTTATGAAAGAATACAATTCTCCAATTGGTAAGGAGTAGGCCTATATATATAAAGGTATTGATATCACATTTTTTTGGTGAGGGGAGTCCCTTTGTATTATCAATTTAAAATGCAAAATAATTCGCACATATTGACTCAGCTTACAGAGATAAGCTATCGGAACAGAAATATCTATTTTTCATTGGATTACCTGGGAGAAATCTCAAAATTTGGTTTGGGCAGTCTACTCATTTAAAAGTTTTCTCTCAATTATTTTCGAACTTTCCAGTTTTATAGAACTTTTATTTAGATTTGGGCTCATAAAAGCTAATGCTTTGTTTGTGTTACTATTACTTTCGCTTATTTGGAAATTAGTGAAATGGAGGTACCACAGGAGATTGTAAAAATGGTATGCATAAAAATGTAGGTAATTAATAAGACGCTTTTGAAAAACTCTATTGTTATATTTAGAGGTTAGGTATGCAACAAATATACATATAGGTACAATAGTTTTTAATCCGTATTGGATATGCTTGTTATTTACTGTTGAATGATAAATTTTAATTTAAATTGCTGGATTGAGAGTGCTAAGACGAAGACCATGGCATGTAAGCGATAAGCTTGCATGACAAAAATAAACGTAATTTTATTGGACCTGACAAATAAATTGATCGCCAAGTAAAGTGGAAATGGGCTATTAATATAGAAGAGCATTATTAGACAACGGCCTCTCTAGGTTCAACTGGCTAACTTAATCGTCCAAGTTTTATAATTTAAATGCCAAACAGTCCAAGTCCTTGGATTATAACATTATTTATCCGTTGGTTTTAGGCTAATTGTCCCTAACTTTCCCATGGCTTACATTGCAACGAAATGGTTCGACGCATACAACTGTTTCTGAATGTATTTAAGTAGTTTCTGATTACATGGTAGAATCCCGGCAATTTTGTGTCAATCAGGGCATATTATATCATACGAATTCTCAAACTGAAGATTTACTAACCAACTAAGACCTAAGGCTGCATTTTCCCCATCACGTGGAGTCTAACGATGACCTTTTTGCCTGAAAAATTTAATACTTTTCCGCTAAAACTTTGATTTGATGTACTTGTGAGACAACTAGACAATACTTTGACTACCTTGGAGACATGGTTTCAACTTGGAAATCAAAAAGTGGGAAGCTTCCCAATGTTCCAGTGGGAAAAGTGGGAAACAAAAGACCAAGTGGGTGGGAAATTGGGAAATCAAAAAATGGAATGGGGGGAAACAATAAAATGAAACAAAAAGTATAAAACCTTTTATAAAATCAACAAAATATCAACTTTTATCTTCAAATATTCCCATAAAAAGTGCTTTTAGTTGTTTTGGCTATTATATCCACATAATGTTGATATTTTATTATTTTTTTACAACTAATTAACTTAAATTTGACTAGCCATGAAAGGGAGAATGCAAAATCCTATTTTATATGAATAAGCCTTTTACGATCTGTGAAAGACTAAATTCTAACAATTATAACACAATATTATTTCCCATAGCGTTTTTTCATTTCCCGAAAATTTCCCACTTTTCCCAGTGCCTATCAAAATGGGGGTGGGAAGCTGGAAAATCGGAAACTGTGGTTGGAGCCTTGTGGACTAGCAGTAGGAGCAAAGCTAATGGTTTTGCTATTTGGTATTCTATTTACTGAACTCCTGAGACATAGTTAAAGTTTAATTTCATACAAATTGCGTAGATAGCTAACTTCGATAGGGCATAGCGCACATTTTGGTGTCCTGTCGCCGTCTGCATGCACACATAGATAACATATGGGTATGTACCATAAATATGGTAAAAGTCTGAAATTTTATGTATTAGGTACTACTTAGAGTTGTAGCTGGCTAATAATGATTACTGATAGAAAATGGATGAAAAATTGGCGATAAATTATTAATGTAGTATCGTATTATGTATTGCAATGGTAAAATCTTTTGCTCATAATTGTAATGTTGTTTTGTATTGTGCTGTCTTCTTGGAAAATAGAAACTCATCTCTATTTCGTACAAAGCGTTGGTACGTGTTAATTACCTTTTAAAGAATTTCAATGCATGACCCTATGTTATAAATTGTCGTTGACTACTTGTGTTCAGCTGTACAAGGAACAACTGTTTTTGATGCTTTATTTAATACATGTTTCATAAGTCTTTGACAGTTTTATTTCCGTGTAACATTTTTGTTTTTAGGACTACATGATAATATTTTTCCAAGTAGCTTCTGTATCTTTGGTAGAAATTTTCCCATCAATTAACTAATAGAGATATGCCCTTCTGGTAGAAGAAGTACGCCTAACGCAGAAACCGTCAATTGGGCTATTTTTCAACTCCGTATCACTACGGAAGGTCCGTTTCTCAAAAAGTACTTCAGATTAATCATCGAAATTTCCCGAGCCTTCGATGATTGCTATAGAAGATATCATTATATAAAGACTGTGAACGACTTATGAAACAGCCCTCGTAAATTTTGATAAATTAAAATGTATCTACAAAAACTATGAATTACGCAGGACAAATTCAATCCAGATGCAGCAGAACAAGGTAATTGGTGGAAGCGATTTAAGAAAATGAAGATGTTTGAGTATAATCATGAAAGGATCCCTGCAGAACCCTCTTTTTTCATGGCCTCTTTTTCCCGACAAAAAGAAGAATGGTAAGTGATACAACTTGCAAGGTTTTAAAAAAACACTAATCAATTTTTGTAACATTGCGTGGTTGGCCTTTCATTTCTATCTCCTATTATTGTCCATTTCAGTTTCATAATTAAAGACCGAGAATCATTTTTCACACCCGCTCAACGTAGTCAAATTGTCTGGCAAATTATGACGAGAGTTCGTTTTGATGATGGCGCCCGTGATAAGGTACTGCAAGTGGTGATTAACTATTTGCTGTACATCGTGCAGTTATACTTTATATTTCGTATCTGTATCGAGGATATAATTACTTGCGTAACTACAGCAAGTCTGTAATTAAATTAAAAGAAAACTATAACTGACGTTTCAAACATTTTTAGAGTGGTGTTCGAAGATTATTAAATGATGGAACGTTTGTTGCGTCTTACCCATTGCACGATGGGCCGTATGACGAAGATGATCCCCATGGAGAACCAAATAATAGAAGGGTAACTATTAACTTCTTTGCATAACAAAAATATCAAGAATAATAAAACCAAGTTTCATTTCAATGCTCATTAGAACAAAATTGGAAAAAATGTTTCATTTATTGTAGCTGTTATACACGGAGTGGGCTCATGTTGGCAATTGGTACAAAAAACAACCTTTGTGGTTAATACGCCGTTATTTCGGTGACAAAGTTGGCCTCTATTTTGCCTGGCTGGGCTATTACACATTTATGCTCATTCCTGCTTCTGTTGTCGGCATTCTGTGCTTCCTATTTGGAATTACGACGATTGACACTGACTATAACACACCCAGGTAAGAATTACAGTATAAACAATAGATAAGGACACTTTCTATTAAATATTTAATGATTTGGACTATATAAAAACTAGCCGTGAGATTTGCGATGACGCCATAGGTGGAAGAACCATTATGTGTCCGTTGTGTGGACATTGTGATTTATGGCAACTAAATGATTCCTGCACTTTTTCTAAACTAACTTATTTCTTCGACAATCCTGCAACCGTATTTTTTGCAGTATTCATGGCATTCTGGGGTATGCCAACAAAATTCAACTCTTTTTGCTATACAAACTACTAATATCAAAATGTTAACAATTCAATAACAAAACTTCAACTCTGTTCTTTTAGCCACATCATATTTAGAATTTTGGAAGAGAAAGCACGCTGTCATATCTTGGGAGTGGGACTTGCATAATTACGAAACTGAAGAGGAGCCTCGTCCGGAATTTGAAGCGGCAGTCAAGACGTATCGAATCAATCCTGTCACTCAGGCCGCTGAGCCTTACTTGTCATTTTGGAGTAAGGCAGTGCGGATGCTCGTCGTCAGTGCACTCGTATTCCTTCTCCTCTTCATCGTCGCTTTCGTCGTCATAGGGATAATTATATACCGACTCGTCATGATGAGTCTTCTCTACGCTGCGAGGACCAATATGAGTAGTCCGGACCCAACACTCGAGTTTTTGCAAAATAATGCAAAAATTATTGCAAGTGTCTCTGCAGCCATCATAAATCTTGTCATCGTAGTCTTTCTTCACAATGTAAATTGATTGTCGCGGCTCATCTTTTCGAATGCATTTTTCTATTTTAGAATTATTTATTTATTTATGAAATTATCTTCATATTTTAGAGAGTGTACTACAATGTTGCAATATGGCTAACCAACAATGAGTTCCCAAGGACACAGACTGAATATGAAGACAGCTTCACATTCAAAATGTTTCTGTTTCAATTCATCAACTACTACTCCTATTTAATTTACATTGCATTTTTTAAGGTATCTATTTCTAATTTACGCATTCGTGGGATTCCTTCTTGCAAAAATTATTCATAATTTTCTGATGACTTCAGGGACGGTTTTTCCATCACCCAGGCAAAGACTTCGAAAATAATTTGGAGAAAATTCGGGGAGACATGTGCGATCCAGCTGGATGTCTTTCTGAGCTTTTCATACAACTGTCAATCATTATGATAGGCAAACAGTTTTTTAACAACTTCATGGAGCTTTTTGTTCCGTAAGTCAAAATTGAGCGTATAATTTTTTTCGCCAGATAATTTATTCCAAATTTAAATGCATGATTTAATGAATTACTAGAAAAATCTCCAATTGGTGCCGCCGAGTAAGATACACCTCAGCAGTGGATGCAGATTCTCCAATGTTTTTGTCCAGATGGGAACAAGATTACAATCTGAAGAAAGTAGACCAATTGGCACTTTTTCAAGAGTATTTGGAGATGGGTATGCATTGCAAAATTTCGTAGTTGAGCTTTAATGTCTAATGAAAGTTATTACATCATTAGAAATTAACTCAACATATTTTAATTCTAGTTATCCAATATGGTTTCGTCACTCTGTTTGTTGCTGCATTTCCACTGGCTCCTTTCTTTGCATTGTTGAACAATGTTGTGGAAATTCGATTGGATGCATATAAATGGATAACGCAAATGAGACGACCATTGGCTGAAAGGGTTGAAGATATCGGTGCATGGTATGGCATTCTTCAAGGGATAACATACACAGCTGTCGTCACAAATGTAATGAAAATTGATTTAATTTTTATTATCCATTAATTACATTTCATGCAGGTTAGATAACCAATATATTGAAAAGTAATCTTATTTATATAGGCATTTGTCATTGCGTACACCAGTGACATAATCCCTAGATTAGTGTATAAATATACAAGCGAAAATGGAACTCTACAAGGATATATCAATTCGTCTTTGTCAGGTGATTTAAATATATAATAGAGCAAATATTATATAGAATGAAGAATAATCAGCTGTGAATCAAAGGAATTGAGAATTTTAATTTTAAAAAATGTGAATAGTGTTTCCAACTGCGGAATATGACAACGACAACCAAAAAGTATACTCAAATAACAACGTTACCTTCTGTCGCTATCGGGGCTACTATAATCCTCCGTACGAGAACGATACGATTCCGTATGCCCCGTCTCAAAGATATTGGCATATTATGGCAGCTCGTCTTGCATTTGTTGCAGTTTTCGAGGTAATCAAAAATATCTGGGTGATTACGTCTTTACCGTTTGCGTCTTAGCCGTTTTGGAACGCCCAAGTATTGATATTTTTACAATTATTTTTTTCAATAGCATCTAGCGTTTGCATTGACGGGAGTCATGGCTTTTGCAATTCCGGATGTTCCAAAGGAAATTACTATACAAATTCAAAGAGAAAGACTTTTGGCTACTGAGGCCCTGTATGAAAACGATTTGGCAAGACTTCAACGAGAGAAAGAAGTACATCATGAGGACGATTCTATGCCTGCGCCTATTAGAAGAGGCTCCAGTCTTGCAGCCGAATTATTGAACTACAATGGAAAAGATAACAAACCACCTGATATCCCAAACGGGCTTTCGGCTAGTACTATTAGCATGGAGTAGAGTTAGCGACTGTTCTAAATAAGTAGTTCGTTGTATTTTTCTTGATACTCTTCTATAATGAGGCTACTTTTACAGACTAATGAAATTAGGAACAATTATAATTTTAATGTGTCTTTGTCCATTCCATTGTTTTCTATCCATACATCTTCAATTGTTCTCGCAATGAGAGGCCTATATATAGTTTGGTAGTCCCTCTTTTTCGACGTATTAATCACCATGAGAGTCAACATACTCTTTTCATATTCCTTATTATTTGAATACGTAATTTTCTCTTATTTTCTTAAACATTGCTTGTCTAACGATATTAAGTCAAGTCGATCTATTCATGCAAACTGGTTCTAATATATTACCTAAAATATTTTAAATAGAAAATTGTGTACAGTATTAATGCAGGTATCGTTTGATTATGAGTGTGATATCATTTATATTATCCGGTTTTTTGGAACTTGTAATAGGAAATGCTGTAAGATGTTTTCAAATGGGAACTAATGCTATTACTTATTTGTTATTTGAGTTCTAAATTGTCAGTACAATATATGGTGGACCGTTAACGTCATAATTACAATTACCATAGATGACCAGGCGTTGCCTCTTTATAAAAGGTACTTTCTGTGTTCTGGACCTAAATTTAAATTTTAGCTTTAAAGCATTAAAACTAGCTGCAATTCAGTGAATTCAACAGTTGCAGTAAAGCAAATGCATTTTTACACATTCATATGTACCAAGTGTATTTCAATAGCATTTAATTCTAACGAATGAAAATTGTTCTTCACGTAAATTACATATTCCGGATATGCCTTTTTAAGTTTTGAAATGAATTAAATTCTTTGTAATAGGTATTTAGTAGAGTAGCTCTTATTTGTAATCATATGAGCTTCAATTGAAAAAGAGTCATTTAGACAAAAAAATAACCCCTACTCTATCCGACACTTGGTAATTTGATCTTAATATTTATTGCTATTAATTCATACAGTTATAAAGGTAAAAAATTTGTATCCATGCGATTGGGTTACTGAAAAGTAAATGTCAAAAAATTATAAAATGCTGTTGAGTCGGATATATTTTAATTAAAGAGGCTTTTGTCACAGCACTCTTTTTAATGAAGTGTGTACAAATTGATATTTAAATGCAATTTGTTCATCGACGATAGCAGTATTAAAACCCTGGATATTTTACACTGTATCGAAACTGATAAGTAAAATAAAGAGTTCACTATAGTTCAAAACACTTTGAGCTTAAACAATATTTAGGTTTACCTTGCCGGCTCAATTACAAATTAGACAGATTTTATTTGATATAGGTAAGTGATTTTCCTGATGTCCTCAAAATTGCATTTCAAATGTGTTTTTCTTTG
>JAAAYG020035934.1:0-14122 GCA_009936455.2 Tomocerus minor
GTAGGTAGGGCAGACTAAGGGGAGGAAGGCGACTGTCTTATGTATTAAGTGCATTGCTTCTGCAGTGTGTTATGCATGTTTGTTGTGCATACTCTCTGCAGGCAAGGCATGTGTTGTTTGTGCCGGCGTGTGTTGCGCATACTTTCTGCAGGCAGCCATTAGGCATGGCCATGCAGGCAGTAATACAGCCTGTTATGGAGCAAGAAAGAAGCAGAGCAGGCTGGGGACGCGCACACTGCTTTTTAGCTTTTGGATTAAGTAAATGTGGTGGATTGGTGGATTAGGTGGATTAGGCGGGTGTGGTGGATTAGGTGGATGTGGTGGATTAAGTGGTTGTTGGTGATTAGGTGGGTGTGGTGGATTAGGTGGATGTGGTGGATTTAGTGGATTAAGTGGATTAGGTGGATTAGGCGGATGTGGTGGATGTGGTGGATTAAGTGGTTGTGGGGGAGTATGGTGAATTGGGTGAAATATATTAAATGTGAAGTATTTTGGATCGGGTGAAATATGTGGATTGGTAGAAGTAGATTGATCGGCTGAAGAAGGTGGATCTGGTGGAGCAAAGGGATTGGTGTAGAAATTGAATCGGTGGATCTAAGATGCCAGTCACTCATCTCATCCAAGCATTTTTTAACTCCTCAAACAGTTATTAATATTCCCGTGACGAAGTCACGGGGGTGGCGGAGCCCTAGTTACTTATGTTATATGCGATATGGATAATTCATAGTCATGTTGATTTTCGGATTCCGTTTGATTTTCTTAAAATATTTCGTGAAAGCAAAGTCACAGGACTGCGATACGATTTGAAAACGAAGTAGTTTTTGTTTGGTACAATTGAGAGAAGCACAGTTCATTTATTGCCTCAACTATTTTGTATATATATATCTGACGTGTCTTATAATACGTGTAAGGTTTTAAATGTTTCAGATTTATTTAACAACTTCGAAATAGTTGCTTCAAAATGGGTGCGGGTCAATCAGTGGAAGATATTCTGGAAGCACTACCGGATGAGGAGGATTTGTTGGAAAGAATTAAATCCTTGCTTGAACAGAGTGAACCTTCCACTGATCCTCAACCTTCAACTACGAAATATCAACCAAAGGAAACGAATTTGAATCCGAAAAATCGGATTGTGATATCTGATTTAGACGAAGAAATGACATTCGTGGGCAAGTACCTTCTCTGTCGAACTGTAGCTTCCCCCTTCCAAATGTCAGCAATCATTCTCATCGTGGAAGATCCCGAAGGGGAAAGCACAGTTCGATTGTCTCTCCATGAATATCAGCAGCAAGATAAACAAAGACCTAATAATTTGGAGGACATTTTCCCTATTGGAACTATTTTGGCAATTCGTAATCCATGCTGCGAAATGAATTTGGATGGTGGCTACTCTGTCAGAGTTGAAGGGGAAGGCAATGTCATAATTCTTTCCGGTAATCAGCGCTCAATTCGTTCATTAAAAAATACTTCACTCAAAATTTTTATAAATTGTCAATTTTTTTTAAAGCAGGATGTGGTTGTCATTATGACCTCAAAATAACATTTTCAAAGTTTTATTCTATGCCCAAAAGTGTTATTAGCAAAATGCGTCACCGAAAAAAAATATTTCCATACGAGTTCAACGTTAAAATCCGAATCCGCTGTATCTTTGAAACTACTCGTCAGAATTGGATGAGACTTTCTGAGAAAAAAGTTTTATCTCTGGGTATTTTTTGAATTTTTTCACAAAATTTCTTTTTTTAATTGTGTAGAAATCCTTCTTTACTTTAAATCCAGGGAAATTTTATATGCATATGATATGTATGCATAAAATTACTATTCCTTAAATCCAATAATTTAAAAAAATTAAAAATGACTGCTGTGACAATATTTAAATATCCTCAAGATTATTTTTACCTATAATGTTCATATACACATTATGATTGTCTCAGAAAATTTCATCCAATTCAGACTATTAGTTTCCAAGATACGGCTGATTCGGATTTAAATGATTTTAATTTTACGGCTGATTCGGTTATTGTCATTTTACCGTTGGACCCGCATTAAAATAATTGTTTTCAGTGACATATGTTGCTTATATAATATTTGTGCCATAGAAGAACACTTCAAGAAACGTTTTTTGAGACCATCAGAGAAACCACTTACTTCTCTGTAATAAAATCTGTCCATTAGGATATTATTAGAATGTTATATTGTGACAGTATCTCACGACTCTTGAGACTATAGTGTCCCAGGGCTCATACTCATAAGTAAAATAGCATTCATAACCATCTGAGCCAATGCTGGCAATAATTGATAAGATTAGTCTGTATTGGAGATTTGATGATACTGATTTAATGATTCCCTTCCGATAGAAATTTTATTAGCTATACACTATACAAGGCAATGGATGTGTCATGTGATAATTTAACTTTTTATTTTGTTTAGAAAATGACTTCAATAAAACTTTCCCTCGTTTACAATGGAAAAGTGACAATGCCAAATCAAAGGAACCATCTCACCAAAAATCTGCCGGCAAAGCATATGAAGCTAAGAAAAAAATGTCGACATCTGATGAAGCGGCAATAGAATGGAAAAACAAAGGAAACGAACATTTTGACAAGCATCAATACGCAGAGGCCTACGAATGCTACACAAAAGGCTTAATGGAAGATTCAGAAAATGTTGTCATTCTTTCTAATCGTTCTGAAACTGCCTTACGTCTTGGTTGCTTCAAACGAGCTTTAGAAGATTCTGAAAAAGTGTTGACTATCAATCCTACCCATATGGACTGTGTACAGGAAGGCGAAAGCTCTTGCTGGTCTCCGGTGATGCAATAAAGTTTCTGGAAAATAAAATGAAACAACTATCTAAACTGAAGGGGGACGAAAATAAAAAATTCAAGACACTTTTTTCAACGTTAAAGAAATTAGAAAATGAGCAATCAACAGGAAATTACAATTTTTCAACATTATTCCTTGAGGGACATTCAGACGCAGTGGAATTTGCTGACTATCAAGGTGCTGTTGAAATCACAGCCATTCCTGGAAAAGGCAACGGTTTAGTGGCCACAGAAGATATTCCAGCGGGAACTCTTTTATTTGTTTCTAAAGCCTTTGCTTTACTATCTGAAAAAGATTTAGAAAGCGAAATGTTGGCACTGAAAAATGATAAAGATGCTATTAGAAAAATTAGAAAAAGGGCACTCGTTAAAATTATTTTGGAAAAATTGAAAGTGGAGCCTGAATTGGGAAAACAGATTTTCGCTTTGCA
The DNA here is from genome assembly GCA_009936455.2 of Tomocerus minor. NCBI lineage: Eukaryota > Metazoa > Arthropoda > Collembola > Entomobryomorpha > Tomoceridae > Tomocerus > Tomocerus minor. The sequence continues at coordinate 3,253 of JAAAYG020035934.1, forward strand.
TGGTGGAAGAGATAAAAGAAAAGAACAGTCTGTGGATTCACAGAAAGTGGTTGAAGCAATTTGTCATTATAATGCAATTTCTGGGAAAAAGGCCCCACTCGTTGCGTACCTTCAAGAAGCCAATTTTTCAAATTATTTCAAGAAGGAAGAACTTAGCGAAAGGGACAGTGATGAAGATGAAAAAAAAGAAAACCAAAATACATTTGGGTTGTGGATCACACCATCTTATATCAATCATAGCTGCTGGGATGCCAATTGCATGCAATTGACCTTTGGAAATGTCATGATAATTAAATCTATCAAAGACATTTCCAAAGACGAAGAGATTCTTCGATCTTACATTCGGCCCACGGAAAATTTGTACAATAGGAATCAGTATTGCCAAAATCTTGGATTTGTCTGCACTTGCAATGTTTGCGAAATGGAGAGAAGTGTCCCGCATTCAATTTTGGAAGAAAAACAAGAGATTTTCGAAACGATTAAATCAAACGAGAATGACATTTCTGTGCTGAGGACCCAAGTAGACCGGTTGGAAAAATTGCCATTGCCTCCAACAAAGGAAGATAGTGAAGCACTGAATACTACCATGCTTTTTGCATTAGAAAGACTCGGATTCGCTCTTTTCATTAAATTGAAATGTGAAGCCGCTGCTGAAGCCTTCATCAAGGCTTATGATTTGGCGAAGGAGACGCCGATGCTTTTTCTCACGGTTAACAATGCTTTACTGGTTATGCAAGCTCTAAGATGGGGTAACAATATTAACAAAAACAAACAGGCTATGCGATGGCAAAATCAAGCCCAGCGTCTTATGTTAAAGTTCGTTGGATCGAATTCGGAAACAGAATCGGAAGATACGTCTGTATTTGCTGGCTGCGATTAATAAATTTTTGCTGGAATTGCAACATTCATATTACAAATTCTTGAAAATTGTAGCAGATTTAGAATGCTGTGAATTATTATGCAATTCAGGTTCTTATTATCAGTTACTTTACTAGCTACAAAGTTTCAAAATTATTATGGGTTTATTCTATACCAACTTTATATAAAAATCCATTAATATGAACCTCTATTATAATTGTCAAAATATTCAATAGTACAGTTAATCAAAGTGGTTATTTGTGTTCGTTTACCAATTTAAAGAATGTTTCAGGGAACTTAGAAGCTCGAGATAATTATTTACCTGTCAAGGGTAGCCCAAATTAATGAACATTAATCTTACGATGAAATATCTAATTTGTGAATTATTCTAAATCATGTTTAGGCGATATAAATGCTTTCTGGTATTTTCAAAATTAGCAATTTCATTATTAGTACCTAGATAATATTTCGTGAGTAGAATTTAAATAGTTAGTCATTTTGTCTGAAGCAAAGTATTAAAATTTAATTTGATAAAATGAAATAAAAACCGTCATAGTAGGATAATTAGATTGGCAATTAAAATTATATTAAATTAATCTGGTGTTTTTGTTATTTATTTTGCTCTTCAGAAAGACATTGTATTTCTTAAACTTATGGCACTAAGTTATGATGGATGAACGAAAATGAATTTCGGTCTTTAGGAATTTAAAAAAAAATAAAGATGCAAAAAGTAGCTTTGTAAGTAATTTGAAGATTTGAATTAGGATCTTTCATCTGCATGCCGTCTATTGGCTGTCTGTAGGTGACTAGTAGGTGATAACAGGCAGTTTTCCGAATTTGGAAGAATCTGATGAGGTGAACGTTGATTTTTGAGGATGAATGTCTTGTACTGACTTGACTTGAACTACATTTTTTGTCATTCTTCGTGGCCAATGAGCTCCTGCAGAAGTTTTTATAGAATGAAATTTCCTGTTTTGCAAAATATAGAGCCATTCTTAATTGGAAATAGAAAACTGGATTTTTCTGAAATTATAAAATGTTTCACATTTTTAGGGTTTACTTCCCTGCATTATGGATAGTGGATAGCAAATTTTTGTTCAAAATACCTGAGACAGATTTCACAGTTAAAAAGTAATTTATAAACCAGATATTTAGCTTCAGTATTTTCATACTGTCAGGCTAATAATTTATTAGGAACACAATTAGTTATTTCGATGTCCATTTTTTGACTTTGACTATTAAAATTAAAAATAAGTGAACTCGGGTTATCTCGGTGACCCGTGGACCCATTGTGCCCATTTTGAATAGGGTTCACCTAGAGTGTGATTCCATACGCTTCCCTAGGGCGAACTAAAATTATGTCTATTAGCCTAAACAGAATCAATCAAGGCCGGATGCAGAAATAAATTTCGGGGGGGGGGGCGACGCCAAATACATTTTATTATCCATAAATACACTCTGGATCCGGCCATGGAATCAATCAACAAGTCATCCTAAAATCCTAAATGCTGATGGAGTCGGTAGATAAGTGTAGCATAAGTTCGTAATATAATATAGCCTATGTATATATGCAATATGCATATTACAGAAATTCATCCCTACAACACAACAAAGTAACACGCAATGCTACATTGATAGAATATTTTATGGACTACTGCATTAGAAAGCTTGCAATTTAATTTTAATTTATTTTATTGCTATTCATTCAAATAGACATAATATTTGTAAATGTAATACCTTCATTTTTATTCGGTTTGAATGCCTTATGCCTTTAAGCAAATCAATTCGCATGGAAATCCTGTCTGGCTGTTTGCGTACCTCAAAAAATTAAACTTGCAGTTTATCTGGATATTTTGGTAATTAGAAGAAAAAATATTGATACATAAAAATTAATGGCTGTACATAGACGAAGTTCTACATTAAGCGCAAAATTGCTAAATGCCTTCCCATTTGCGTCACAATACCCAACAGTTAGCCATTTATGTATTAGTATGAAAATCATTATAAAATCAAAATCACACTTAGAAATATAATGTAAAGATATGGTACACTATAACTACATTATATAAAAATTAACTTTGTTCCATTCCTGACCATTATAATATTAGGGTTAAGATTTTCGCCTACTGTGGATATTAATGCAAATAGTTAATTCTGTTGACGTATGAAAATGAAAAACATGTTTGGAATTTCATTTACAATGCTGATAAGGCATTTTTTTAGTCCGATGTTCATCAACTCGGCATTTTGCATCTGTTTCTAGACACGTATCATTCGCAAAAAAAAATCTGTTATTTGTGCTTACTGTAGCATAAACTTGCAAAGAACCTTCAACAGTAAACAATAAGTCAGCAATACTTAGTTTTGTAAAATCTTCAATAAAACAACACACGTCGGTTTTTTTTGCTTGCAGTTTTATGCATCGTATATATTACTACTTATGAAGGGGCACACTGATAATTAAGTTGTCAACAGGAACAATAAGGAATAGAAAATACAACTAATAGAAAATTCCTTGCTCAACTCGCGCTATTTTTGTGTGAGATTTTATTTGCACTCGTACCGTGTACTGGCTTCTTCCGGGATGAGTGACGGTTTTCTTCTAGTGTCAAAGGTATGTCACAGGTCAACTTTAAAAATAACATTATTTACGACAGTCACTTCAACTTCTTGATTTTCAACGGAATTTTTCATGTAGTAAGTTTGAGAGGGTACTAAAAATGTGTTTTATCTAAAATAAAATTCAATTTTCAACCTTTATTTGCCATTTTCCATAAACAAAGGGAAAAAGAGGGAAAATATTGCAACTGCAAAGACAGCCCCTGTCTGTCAGTGTATCAGTCATCAGATGTTGTCGCTCCTAATGATAATTGATTTAATGGATTGTATTTTTTATCTGTTCTCTGTATAAATATAAAGGTCAAAGCTTGAAGTTGAAACTCCGATCTTGTACTTCGGACGTCGCTCATCCTACCGTAGAAAAACCTTCTGAAACTTTGCAACAGTTCAGATTATTGTACTTCAGTTAGAAAAGACTATCCAGTATCGTGTTCGAGTAAAGATCAGGTAAAACTTAAATATCAAATTGGACATGATGTATTTATAATATGAAATATTCACAGATATATATAAGATTATAAGTTTATAAATTGGCAAACTAATAACTCAAGAATGAAAATAGATAGAAAACACAAAAATATTAAAAATGAAATATCTGACAAACTGACAACTGTATAAGACAATTATGTTACACGATATGAATGTTTCTATTGGTTTTAGAGTTGAGTTTGACGTTGCTTTTAACTTGTGACATAATGTTTTTAAATTATTATTACAAAAAATATTTTTATTTAGTACAATTAAGAGAAAAACATTTTGTTTGTTGCGCCAAATATTTAGTGTATCTTATTTGCAGGAAAATGTTAGTTATAATTTTGGATTTTAATGGATATCTAGAATTATTTACTAATTGATCTTTTGGGATTAGGTACTTCAAATTCAAAATGGGTGTGGCTCACTCAATGGGAGATAACACTGTGGAGACATTTACGAACAAGGAGTATCTGTTGGAAAGTATTAAGCCGTTGCTTGAACTAAGGAAACATACTGCAGGTGCCAATATTCGTCATCCTTTAACTGCGAAATATAAACCGAAGGAAATGAACTTGAATCCGAAGAAACGGGTTGCGATAGATGATTTAGATGAAGAGATGACACTGGTGGGACAGTATCTTCTCTGTCGAACAATAGCTCCTCCCACCAAATTGACAGCCATCGTTCTCATCGTGGAAGACCCCGAAGGCGAAAAAGCTGTTCGAGTGTGTATCTACGAATATCACGACGAGGATAAGCGAAGACCGAATCTGGATGACATTTTTCCAGTTGGGACAATTTTGGCAATTCGTAATCCCTGGTTTAAAATGAACTTGGATGGTGGATACTCTGTACGTGTTGAAGGGTCAGTCGATTTGCTAATCCTTTCAGGTAACCAACAATTATATATATAATTTTTAACAAAGGCATTTGTATATATATACAAATGCCTTTATTAAAAATTCAATCATAGCTTTGATATAAAAATATTTTTAAATTATTTTGCTGAAAATACTTTTCATTAATTATGATATTGCAATGTAACAGTATCTCACGTCTGTGAATATTGACCCATTTTTCATAAAAGTATTTATTACCTTCTGACCCAGTTCTTTATTTTGGAGTAAATCTTTCTCGTCTTGAATTATTATCTCGTCGATAGCATGATATCCTATCATGATAGCGATGAAAACGTTTTGCGAAGGACACCTGCTAATAGAACAAATGGCAGCGTCCATAGCTAATAATGTTCTACTATATTATTAAAAAGCAATTGAATAAGGCAGTATGCTAAATGAAGCAATGTTGCAATTTTGTGTTTACTAACTTTAATTACTTTTCGTTGTCTATTAGATAATCATATCATTCTAGTATTTGTAAATGATATCATAGAAATTAAACTCAAAATCCATCACGTCTAACCTACTAGTCCTTAAATTGTTATAGTGACGATTCTGATACGGGGATTCACTTCCGATAGTAGTTTAGTGGTTATGCAACGAATATGATAATTTAATTTTGTATTTCAGGAAACTGTTTCAAGAAAAACTTTCCTCGTCTGCAGTGGAAAAGCGACAATGCCAAATTTGAGAAGTCAACCCAAGAAAAAGAAAAACCTGCTGCTAAAGCTAATGAAACTAAGAAAAAGATTTCGAAAGCTGAGGAAGCTGCAATAGAATGGAAAAACAAAGGAAACAAACATTTCGTCAGCCATGACTACGCCGAGGCATACGAATGCTACACAGCAGGATTAAAGGAAGACTCAAAAAATGTCGACATTCTTTCTAATCGTTCTGCAACTTCCCTACGTCTTGGATACTTTCACCGAGCTTTAGAAGATTCTACTAAAGCGTTGAATGTCAATCCTGACCATACAAAAGCGTTGTACAGAAAAGCGAAAGCTCTCGCCAATCTCGAACGCTACGGAGATGCAATAAAATTCCTTGAAAATAAAATGATCGAATTGCCTGATCTGAAAAGAGCCGAAGAGTTCAAGACGCTACTTATGAATTTGAGAAAATTAGAAAAAGAGCAATCGACAGGAAATCACAATTTCATGTCATTTTTCAGCGGGGAAAGTTTAGATGCTGAGGAAATTGCAGATTATCAAGGGCCTGTGGAAATCTCAGCCATTCCAGGAAAAGGACTAGGCTTAGTGGCCACAAAGGATATCCCAGCTGGAACTCTTTTATTAGTTTCCAAAGCTTTTGCTATGGTTTCTGAAGCTGATTTAGAAAATGAACTGTTACTTTTGGATAGTGATGAAGATGCTATTACCAGAAAGGCTCTCGTTAAAATGATTTTGGAGAAATTGAAAGTGGAACCTGAATGGGGCAAACAGATTTTCGCTTTGCATGGTGGAAAAGATGTGTGCGAAGAAAATGAAGATCATTCTGGGGATTCACAGAAAGTAGTTGAAGCAATTTGTCATTATAATGCAAATCCTGGGAAAAAGTCGCCCCTCAAAGTCTGCCTTAAAGACTTGTGGTCAAAATATTTCAAGGACGAAGAAATTTGCGACAGTGACAGCGATGAAGATGAGGATGACGATGATCAAAATAATTTTGGATTGTGGATCACTCCATCCTATATCAATCACAGCTGCTGGGATGCCAATTGCATCCAATTGACTTTCGGAAATGTTTTGATAATTAGATCGATCAAAGACATTTCGAAAGAAGAAGAGATTCTTCGATCCTACATTCAGCCGACGGAAACGTTTTATCAGAGGAAGCAATTTTGCCAAAATCTTGGATTTGTTTGCACTTGCACTGTTTGCGAGATGGAGAGAAGTGTTCCTCATGCATTTATCAGGGAACGAAAGGGGATTTTCAACATAATCAAATTCTGTATGGAGAAACCTTTACTGCTCACCACTCAAATTAGCCGATTGGAAAGTATGACCTGGCCTACTAAAAATGAAAATAATGCAGCGCTCAATACGACTCTGCTTTTTGCATATGAAAGACTTGGATTTGTCCAGGTGATTAAAGGTGATCTGGACGCTGCTGCAGACGCCTATATCAAAGCTTATAATTTGGCGAAAGAAACTCCGATGATTATTCTCACGGCCAACTACGCCATGAAGGTTGTCACTGTTTTGCTCTGTGCCAAGAAAAAGAAACTGGCTAAACGATGGAAAAATGTACTCGCGCGTCAAGTTCTAATTGCATTTGGACCTAAATGGAAAGACGCTCTCAAAGTACTTGCTCAAGATTCTCCTATCTTCGCGGAAGACAGTGATTGGTAAAATTTGAAAGATATAGGATACCTGAAAATTGTACAAGATTTTGAATCTTGTGAAATTAGTACTAGCATTAGAATTGTTAAGTTATCAAGCATAAACGTACTATTTACTTAACTAGCTATTATAGTGTTTGAAGATAATTGCGTTTATTTCATACTTAATATAAGCAATCGTCTTCACGTTTAATACTATAGTTTCAATGGGTTGGTATTAACACGTATTCAATTAAATTCAAAAATATCTCATTTACAAATTATACTGAGTCTTAGTTGATAGAAATTCATTCTGTTGTGAGTCGTAATTAGCGCATGAGTGTAATTTAATGTAGTTTAAAAATTCAAATATTTGTCTGTGAGAAGGAAAGCATTAAACAATTAAATTGGTAAAACTAAATGAAACCCATTGGAGTTCTTGAAATTATATTGAATTAATTGAATGTCCTTGTTTTATATTCTTTACTCTTAGGAAAGATATAATATTATAGCATTTATTATGCTTATCGTCAGTTGATAAATAAACTTGGGACAGTGCAAAAATTGAATGTTATATTATGTTACCTACTTGATTATTTTCAAAAATGATTAAAGGGCAGACCCTTCCTTTTGGCATTGTTCCGAAATTGTCTATCAACAGTAATAGGCCGTGCAAATTAGGGATGGGAGGAATATCAATATAAATTCCCCACGTTAGCGATTAGTTTTTATAGTAATTATTCTCGAGTTTGCTTTCCAACTATTCGTTATTCTTTACCAACAAAGAACTATTAACCTTCATATGGGTCCGGACCTTTTTTGGCGAAATTCCATCTCGTTATTGATAGAAACAACTGTTTTTATTATAAAATCTAATATGTAAATATGTCTGCGAATCAGAGATGGAATTTAGCTAAAAAACGTTCCATTTGAAGGAAACTGTACCTGCCCATCTCGATCAGTATCACTTATGTCATAAACTGAGGAGGAGGAAATAATTTTTTCGAAAAAAAATCAGAGTAATTATTATAGTCAGAGAAGCCATTCTTGGCTACGCATACACCCTACTTAAGTAGTATATAGTATTGATGCAGTGTCGTAGATAAAGCCGTAAACTATAAAAATAATGTTGCATTATTTTTATAATAATAATAATAATTTATCCTGCATTTTTTGGAATCAAAAATAAATAAATAATGATAATTTGAATGTTCTGCGTTGTTGTCCATGATGATGGGTGAGTGTGAATATAGTAATAAGAGTCGCCAGTTTGCACGGATTCTGGTTTTTCATTTGCCAAACAAGGTCCAAAGTTCAAAATCTTTGTTTCTCTGTGGAAAACACACAAATCAATTAGTTTTCTCCTATGCTGGTGTCGTCCCTGTAAGTTTTTCGTGTAAGTACATATTTTTCATGAATTTGGCTGGTTGTGACTGTAACGCATGCATTGGTATTCTTATTGACTTCTTAAACAATTAATGTTTATTAAATTCTATGTAGATCTCATCCACTACCTGTTTCCTGTTGCTACCCATTTGGATTTTGCTTTGTTCAGCGTTTCAATCTGACTGCCAGATTTGTCTCTCTTCCCTAAAAGTCTTGGCCACGATGGATTATTGCTCCACCATTTTATTGTGACGACAAAATGTAAAAGGAGTGTCTTTGGAGCCCAGTCATTTCCAACCGTCAACTTTAAATTGTAAAACATTGACAATTACAATTCTGGCATTTTATGTTGGCTTATTAGTTGGGGAAGTAAAAAAATTTTTTGTTCATTTCAGTTTTAGATAACGTTCAGCTCAGAGGGAATTTTCCCAGAATAATACTAATTCAACTTCTTTGTCGCGAAGTCTTAGTGTACTTAGAGTCTTAGAGTAAGTCAATGAGTTTTAAAGACGTTTTTAGTTTGTACGCGGTTTAAATAATTTCCAATGCCGTCAACTGCAACTGTTGCTTTTGGTATTGGTTATGATTTTTCTTTGTTCGGCGGGTCCAACGTTTAAATTTTTTTATTTCTATTAGGAAAACGTTAAAATTAATTGTATTCTCCGTTGCTGGTGGTGTCGTTTGTGCCAGGAAGATTCCCCTGAACAAAGACTGGCAACCTTTAGGGAAACGCCGATTTTATTTTGTTCATTATCCTGCTGACTTCCATCCAGTGCATACCTACACAGTTCTCTTCCTCTGATCCTCTTCTCTAAAACTTCTACCCGTTCGTGAATATTTCTCCACGATTTATTAGGCCAACAAAAGGAGTGTTTTTCGGACCTCGTCCATCTCAAACTATTGTCTTTGGTAAGTAAAATGTATTTAAAACTTGTAATTTGTGCATTTGTGTCGTAATTAAGTAGTTTTGGTATTAATTTCATGTTTTTTGTGCTTATTTTAGTTTTGGCTTCAGCCCAGTTCTATACAAAGCTATTTACTGTCGTAAACGTTTCCCAAATAATTGCGAAGACCTCCAAAGTAAGTCAAATAATTTTTATCTCGTATCGATAGTTAATTTTGGATTCTTTTTTGTTGATTTTAGAAATTGCTTTATCAATGATTATTAATAAGTGCCAATTTAGCCCCTATTTTCTGTTAGGTTCATTTATATCTGAAAAATTTCCATTATTATAATTGCGGTAGTATAATTATAATATGATATATGATATTATAATAGTGGTAGTATATTAAAATTCTTGTGTTTTACAGGCCGATTTGTCTTAAGGAAAAATGTCTAGTAATCCAAGTCGAGATGTAAGCAGAAATGGCCGAATAGTTTCAGATGCTCTAAACGCGTCGGTAAGTTACAAGTTTCATGAACACTCAAATACTAAATATTATATTCGATTTTGTATTTGAAATTTTCATATGATATTCAATATAGAATAATTCTATACTGATAAAAAATTTGGAATGAATTTCTGTTGGAGACCTTAATCATAAGTTTTGCTAAATGTTTTTTCATGTTTTATTTTCACAGAGCGATAGAAATTCGGTTTTGGTAGAGCTAATTTTCAGCACCGGAGAAGTCATTCCGAGTGAGGACGATGACGATGGCATTTGGTTTTCTGTGCCGCCACGGGACCGTTACGAGTCAGGTGGCCAATCAAACGTAGCTGCAGAAGAAGAACCACTACTGGAAGGACAAGATGATGATTTACCTCAATTACCAGAAGAAAACCATGTGGTTACGATTAATGTGGATGTCAATGAATTAGGGCAACCGTTAGCAAATCTGGAGAGCAATGAAAGGAATCCAGAATTAGAATTTGATCAAGAAGCCAATTTACAAGACGTGAATTCAGATGCTGTCGACGCTGATGAATTACGCAATTCTTTTCAATAGTAGTAGTGTCTTAATTGACTGTTTGCAATGAAATCACAACCATATAATTTCATGGATCTAGCATGGTACTCAATTGTTTCCTCTAAACACTTTTACTTTTAATGTTTGTTAAATGAATTATATTGTACTGTCTATTTCATGAATTGTTTTAATTATCTATCACATTGTACAATGTTAATGAATTTTATACCTATCGTATCGATTAACTTTTAAATATGTTGTATTAACTGTGAACTATATCTGGCAGTTGTGATGTGCTTTAAGAATGGTGCAGACGATCAATATTAACAGTAATATACTTTTGATATGGTTTTTTAGTGTAATATATAACATTGATGGACGTAGGAGCGTGTTGCTAGTACTGTT
>JAAAYG020035956.1:0-14118 GCA_009936455.2 Tomocerus minor
TTACAATAGAAATATTATTTGATATTACACACTAATTATTTGTCTATTGCTATTTACCAAAAACGGGCTACACAATACTCCCGCCGCTCTATTCTCGAGCTCCGCGAGGGATGAAATAAAATGCTAAATATGTAAATGACTTTTATGTTTTATAATTGAAACTAAGTAAATGTACATTACATTAAATCATTTCTTTTGGCTCAAGTAAGATCATAAGGTGACAATCCTACTTGATCTTACTCGAATTTTAGGTCCCGGCCATGCCCTGTCCGTTAACCGGCTAATGCATAACGTATCAGAAAAACCCTGTCCCGCAAGGGACCATTTGACAGGGAAAACCGACACGTTACAGGGCATATTAAACTAATTAGTCTATTTTAATGCTATTAATTGTACGAGGTTTTACATGTTTTAATGATTATAAATAGGGAGCAAATCCCGAACCTCTTGTGCTTATACTTACATAATCTTAACCTATTTAACCTATGACTGAAATTACCTACTAACTATTACATCATTGCTCATATTATTTAGTTTCCGAAAACATTTTTATAATTATCAATACACTAATGGCAAGTAGTGGTGTACAATGGGACATGAGACTATTTTACCGTCTAGCAAACTCCTATTTTATTAGTAATTCATATACTGCATCAAAACTATCTGAAAAGTATTCTTTATAAAGGTGGGCACCCGGCCCGGTTCATTTTACAGCTATTATTTTATCCATATAAATTTTTGATGTCTTTAATATTATATCGTTATAACGAAGAAGTGCTCATAAGGATACATCTTATACAATGTTTTATTTCTATTTCTTACACTATACCTCAGATTTGTATGCCCGTGATAATAACACCACAATTAGCGCAGGCATACCTTTCCCACATCTCAGAGCCCTGTGCGAGTGTTGGGATGAGCTCATCAACAAAGGAAAGAACAATCTGCTGTGCCGCCCCAACACCCATCCTATGTTAACAAATAACAAGCGGCATTTCCACCATACAATGGCGCATACTTTATTGAACTTCAACAAATTCTATTATTACTGTTACACGTTATTATATCGTATATCATACCTAGCACTCAATTCCATCTTATTATGCTCAAATACTCAAATTCTTCCCTGGATAATAATGTTTAAACTTTCATCTATACAATCACGTGTGAAACAAAGTGCGTATGTTATCCTCGTCTCCATTACAGTTACCTTACAACTTAAAACTACATAATACTACTTATCAAATACTTACTATAACAATACATATTTTGTTTTTAGCGAAAAGAGGTAAACAGTCCCAACTACTTATGACTTAAACATTAAGCTCGATGTAGCATTTCCTGACGCCATTCTCTAAATTTCTCCCTATTTTTTCTGGATAGCCCAAAAACACAAAAATACACAATTCCTAACAATACATTGGTAATTCTCAAAATTACCCAAAGATTTGATAATGGCTCTGTCCTTCCGAACATGAATTCCATGAATATGGCTAACCACGTGAGACCCAGAATTAGAAACAATTTAATGAGTATAGTAACTAAACGTTTCAAATGAGCATGCTGAGCTCTTTCGAGAACTCCGGTCAAACCTACTGCTTTACGATGTTTAAAAATTTGGAACCACATGAATCCAAAGACTAAGCAATTTAGGACGGTCAAAACGGCCTGTATGTATATGGCAATTTCCCACATGGGTGAGGCGCATCGCGAATGAGCAAATTCCGATCGACCTCCCGCGTTTATTGTAGCTTCTTTGGGGGAAGTTATATGATAGATGATTGACCCTACTACTAATCCTAGTGCAGGTATACCCCAAGAAAACCCTGTGTACGCACGTAAGCGTTTCCAATTAGTCACGCGATAAGTTATGGGCTCTAAGCGCCAAAACGTCCATAACAGGTCGACTCCAAGGACCGTAGATGTAGTACTTAAAGACAGGAAGAAGTACTGACTAATTATTCCTAAAACATAGCAGGTGGTGGTTGGAATGGTGTATAACCCGTTTACATTACTCAGTATTCGGGTTCCCTCAAAGACATAAAATGAAAGTAATGCCAAAAAGAATGAAAACTGAGTATATTCCTGTGTATTAAGTTCTGACCACCATATAATAAAAATGGCTACAGTCATACTGGTAAATACACCAGAAATTAGGTATAGACACCCGTACATAATCCTATGATTCAGATATTCGTCGAATCGATCCAAACGGCAGAACATGAGAATTTCCACGGTGGATAAAGCCTGGGGTGGGGCTCCACTCTCAAATATTGATGCGTTGGAGATACAATAGGTACCGTTAGGCACAGATAACCATACTGGCCATAACCAAAAATCTAGTCCCACGAACGTACCTGTGGGCCTGATTTGAAACCATTTGTCCAGATAATTCATAAGGACTAGGTTATATGTAAAACATGGGGGTGGAATGTGGCTGCGTTTTCGAGGTACGACCCTACTAATACCCTTCAATTTCCCGTCCTCTACACAATACCTGTATTTATCGGCTCTTGTGAGAGTTTCACTCGGTTGCGAGATGAGTAAATTATACCCTGAAGGACAACATGATGGTTCGATGGAAATTACTAAAGTTGAGCCATTGAGTAAGAAAAAGTATGCTACTAAAGATGCCGCAGCTGTGTACGTAGCCATTATTCAAAATTGTATAAGGCTTTTATAAATTTCGGTAGGGTTTCCAAAACACCCGATTGTTAAATAACTTGTTTTTATGTTAATTTTAATTTGGTTTTATTGTCTAGTCGAAGTGATTAAAGAGTATTTCGGCAGTTTCTCGAAGCGTCAGAGTTATGAACACTATGGTAGCTACGGAAAGACCAAACAGAAAGGCAAATGTAATTATTACAACAATGTCTGCAATACATGGGAGCAATGGTCTATATTGTACGCAACCCATAAGCAATAACGTTCCTGCTATACTATACGCTATAATAAGTACTAGAACTGCTTTACAAACTATCATTTTAAATCATATTAATTTACAGAGAGTAATATTACTAAAATCAGCGCCACAAAGTGCACTGTTAGAAAAGCTTTAAGATTTAGAGCAGCAATATAAATGTCACATTCTTTCGTATTCAATTCCCAAGAACAACTTATATGTAATAGTAAATTACCGATTGCAAATAGAGATGAGAACAGTAAAAATGCTTTAAAGGGGAACATAGAAATCGTTATCGACAAAGTCGTTGGATAATACAGCAAATAATGATAAGGGCGATCAGTATAAATAACACTAATGTTATTCCAATGAGAATCTGGGCGGCTGTGGATGTCGTCACTTCTTCAGGTAGAATAGACGAAGGTCCCACTTGAACGTCACCCAAAGCAACGGCACTGTTTATTCCCGAAAGAACAACTGCAGGAACCCAACGATAGGAAATGAAATATCTGTTCACTACACATAAAGTTGCTAGCCCACTCACAAAACCAGTCAGTCCGACAAGAAAATAGGAAATCCCATCTGAGCAAGAATGTGAAGTTTCCACTATTTCCGATGATAATGTTCCCAACGTAAGGAATGTTTCATTTGTTGGAAGCGAGTCCGATGGAAGAACAGTGACGTTAGTGACTCTCGCCTCCTCTATAATTGAGGTGTTATTTGTTTTGTTGATTCTGCCAGGATTCTCCTTCCTATGTTCCACTCCAGAAATTACGGCACCTCTAAAAAGTCCCTCTTTACTCTTCGAAATATGATTATGGCTCCCGTCAAAATAGGCACTAGAAAAACCCAAAAAGACGAGGCAAAATTCGGTAATTGAAATATAATTCATGTTTCTCGAGCACTGCTAATTTCAGAATGATTTTATTTAGCCATTAACTTCCTTTTATATTCATTATTTGAGTACTCTGACTCACAAATTACGTACTAGTCCACTTCCTTTCATGACCCATTCAATGTTATTGACGTGACTATAATATTATCTAACTGCTAAGACGAACGACGTCTTTCTCATCGATGAGTCAATACCTTTGACACTAATCGAAATGATACGTCAATTCTAAACTTTATTATCTACCGATTTCTGTCTCTCCGATCGTAGAGGTCGAATGCCAGGAGGTTGAGAAATCGTTAAGCCTAATGCATACGATTTCCATAGCACGTAGCCAATCCAAAAGATCAAAATCAAACTAAGGCACACGAACACTACCCACTGATAAAATGTACCTTGCATGATTCTTAGGTTAACTATCTTTCCTTTTACTCCACATCTCCTTTTTATTCAATTTCTAACATGCTAATGCCAAGAATAGTAATTAAGTATGAATCATCCTTGTTATTGTGCTAGACCACAAAACCAATATTTTAATGCATTGTGTTCTATTTTATGGCTACGCTATCTATGCATCTCCTACTGCCGGTGTACACATTTACCATTGTACTAACCAACCGCTTTGTATTACGACTAACAGAATGCAGTTCAATCAACTTCCTGTTTACAATTATTGCTAATAATAGTCATCTATTATTTTTGCTTCTTAACCAGAAGTGAAACTTAACTTTCAGATACCTAGAATTCTTACCTAACTAACTATGACTCATTGTTTACCGAATAAGTGCAAACTCAAATGGGAAATATGGAAGGCATTTTCCCGTATAGCCTAGTGGGAAATTGGGAAATAAAGGGCAAGATGAAATACCACCTTACTTCAGTTATTTTGGATATTAACTCCGATTATCATGTTATTATTATGTAGTATAAAGTAATAGCCGGTAAACGGGCGGAATACGGTCGGGATGTTAATAAACCGTTGCAAACGGCTGTAACCTAGTAGTGGAGGTTCCCGCAATAAAATTCTCACACAGGAGAAAAACCGTTTAAATGCGAGCTTTGCGACTCTGTGTTTAGCGGGTTTTATATGAGAAAAACCTTGCTAAACCGAAGCCAAAAATAACAAAAACATTACTGTCCCTGTCTCTTATTCGTTCTCACAACAATAGGCTGAATCAAGTTCGTTTTCCATATCAACAACAAAGACAGCACTTCGCTGTTGGTTAAATTGGCATGTGGCATTTGCGTCCTATAATGCATTACATCTCTTTATTACGAAACGCAATGAATTCTACCGAATCATGCGTCGGCAAGTAACGGCTGTTTTATTTTTAAATATTTCTTCATCCCCTTAACCATAGGAGACTAATATTTTCCAATCCTTATCTACAATGGCAGCTAATACTTTTGTTAAGGAGAGGACCTCCTTATAATACAAGACGATGACGGTAGTGAATTTAGACACAAACTACCGGCGTGTCACTTGTGACATGACGGAAAAGAAAACAAGAGTCGCGCCTGATGCCCATCTTTGCAATTTAGCCACCTCGGCAAAGCGAAATCGTCCTTGCGAATGTTTGCCTACATGATTGTCGGCCTGGACCGATTGTACTACTGGATCCTTGTTTTGTCTGATAACACAATACCTTTTTCTGTTATCTGGGATACTATGGTTATACCTTAACCTGCAACTATCCCTTAATTAATGAAGTAAGTAGTAAAAAAAGAAGCTATTACCCTGGTATTTGCTGACAACTATGTGCACCTAATATTATTGTCATTCTCCTGGTCAATAGAGATCCATTATACCTTGTAAAAAAGGTTATCATTGTTGTTGTTTTATATATCTGTCGACATTTCTGTATTAATGGGAGCATTATAAATTACTCGAGGTTTTCTTACTCGTTGGGACCTGCGTAAATCACTATCATCAACCTCTGCTGCTGGAGGAATCACTACCTGTGTGGTTTTCTCTGCTGCGGTTGTATCCACGACATCTGTTACCTTCTGAACTTTCTTCCCTACTCCTTTTGTCACTTTTGGAGGTATCGGAATATCATTTTGAACCTTATTACCTCCGTTACCTAGATCATAAGGTGTATAGACATGCAACCTTCTCCCTGAGACAATTTCATGTTTTTCTGGTCCTTCTATGTTTGTGATCAGAAAGGTTGTTGTTCCTAGTTTACCCAAAACCCTATATGGTCCTTTGCATTCAAATTGGAACTTATCTGGTTCACCTTTCTTTCGAGTGGGTACTTCGTACATGACCAAATCGCCTACCTGAATAACAATCGGTTTTCGTTTCCGGTCAAACACAATTTTCATTTTAGCTTGAGTGGCTAACAGATTCTCTCTAGCATTCTCGAATGCCCACTGGAGACGAGCTAACAAAACATCAGCTCCAAGAGAAAGAGATGGTAAGTTAATAGCCAAATCTATGGGTGATTTCACCTCTCTTTTAAAGAAGAGTAAATTAGGCGTCTGTTTCAATGTCATTTGGACTGAAGAATTATGTGCAAAGATCAAAGGTGGGATGTAAGAACACCAGCCTTTGATACCAAGTTCTCTGACATAAGGTGACATCATCTTAGCGAGAGTATAATTAAACCTCTCAGTTAGTCCGTTTATATTTGGTGAAAATGGTGTTGTAAATTTTTGTTGTACGCCCAACTTAATGCTTAGCTCTTTCAACAGTTTGGAACGGAAACAAGTTCCATTATCCGTAAGTAGAAAGGAAAATTGTCCGAAGACACATACTACTTTATTAACTAAGAAAGAAGCCACTTCTTCTGCTGTGCCTGATTTTAGTGGGCCACAAATGACATATCTCGTTAGCAAATCACTAACGACAATAATCATTTTGTTTCCTTCACTCGATACTGGGAACGGTCCCAATAAATCACAGGAGATGAAGTCCATTGGTTGTAAGTCGGCCTTAACCTTCAATGGATCGATAGGTTTCAGGTAACCTGGTGCTGCTCTTAACGGTGGTTTGTGTCTCCTACAAGATAGGCACCCTTTTACGTATTTTGCCGTTTCCTTGTGCATGTCAGGCCAGTAAAATCTTGGCCTTAATCTGAGAAGGGTTTTCATTAGCCCGAGATGACCAGAAAATTTTGCCGAATGATATAAATCTAGTAGAAGACCTCGGAGAGAGACCGGAATGGCCAATCTTGGATCCTTTCCTGAGATTTCGTATAAGAGCCCTTTGAGAATTGCAAATTTTGGAAACTGTCCCAAGTTATTCATTACGTGAGCACACCAATCATCTACCCGTTGATGTGTTCCGAAATCTAAACCCATGTATTGCTCTAATTCTACAATGTCGTTGTGATCTCGACAATTAGACTCTTCCTTATTGATTGCAAAGGTTGGAAGCTCTACAATCTCATCTGCTGAAATGGGCTTATTAAAGGGATTACGGGATAATGCATCACTGACTTTGTTGTGCACCCCTGGTTGGAACTTTATTTCATACGTAAATTCTCCTAACTTCAGGGCCCATCTGCCTATTCTTGTTTTAATGGGGTCTCTGATCGTTTGTAAGTATGTCAAAGCCAGATTGTCCGTTCTAATGACAAACCTACGCAATGCTATGTATTGCCGGAAAACTTCCAAGGCAAATATTATGGCTAGAGCCTCCTTTTCGGGAATTGACCATTTCAATTCGGGTACTGCTAAGGTTCGGCTCATAAAATGAACAGGTATTTCCCTTCTCTTTTTGTTGCCTTTCTCATTCACATATTCTTCGACATTTAGTAGTACCGCCGCAATGGCATAATCACATGCGTCTGTGTGAATCTCTACTGGTAAATCCTCCCGAAAATGGGACAAACATTTACCTTCCAATTCCTGTTTCAGAAGCTCAAAAGCTTCAACCTGCTCCTTGTTCCATTGTCGAATTTCTAGACTATTCTCCAAAAGTTGGTATAAAGGTTTTGCCTTTTTGGCTAATTGAGGGATAAATTTACGGTAAAAACTAATCATCCCCAAAAATGCTCTAAGCTGCTTTAATGTCTGCGGAAGAGGCATCTTTCGGATCGCCTCTACCTTTGATGGATCCGGCCGCACTCCACTTCCACTTACGATAAAGCCCAATAATTTTACTGATGTCTTTAGAAATTCACACTTACTCACTTTAATCTTAAGGTTCTGCTCCCTAAAACGCTGAAGCACCTTACGTAAGTTTACGTTTGCTTCCTGAACAGTCTTACCAGGGATGGTAAGATCATCCATGTACCATTTAACATGGTGTTTTAAGTCATGGAACACCCTATCCATGAGATTACACCAAACTAAAGGAGCAGTTCGAAGTCCAAACGGCATTCGTACAAAGTAATACGCTCCATCCCGGGTAATAAACCCCGTTTTAAGATGCGAACCATCATCATGGTTCATTCTTATTTGCCAGAAAGCATTTATGATATCTATCATATGAAAGTAAACATTGCCGGCTAAACTATCGATCAAATCTTGTATTTTTGGCATGGGATAACTAATATGCTTAGTGATTTTATTTACGGCCCTAAAATCAATACAAAACCTCGGAGGGCCTCCGCGTTTGGGTGCTAAAACTACATTCTGACTCCACTCCGAATATCCTCTTTTTATTACTCCCGCTTGTAACATTTCGGCAACCTGGTGCCGTATGATCTCTTGTTCCGCGGGGCTATACTTTGTCCACAACCTTTGTCTAATCGGAGGATGATCTCCGGTGTCAATAGAATGTTCTACAACCGATGTTTCTCCTAATTGACTATTTTTTAACGCAAAAACATCCCAATATTCTTTAAGAATTTCTATTAACTCTCTACGACCCTCTATGGGTGCCTCCGAATTGATTTTGAAAAGTTTCTCATCAAAGGGCGGTTTCTCATCTTTGGTTTCGGTGGTTTCCAAAGATCCCACTGAATGAGTAGAAGCTTCCATCTGATCATAGTCTAGTAAAACCGCTTCACCTATAATTAAGCCTTTTGAAAGAACGCACCCCTCGTTTCTATAGTTGTAAATAGTTATAAATGATTTTCCATTTGTTATTAAACAGGGATTCACTTGTATCCCTTCTTTCAATTCTATTTCAAGAAAAGGCATTACTAGGTAGTCTCCTTCCTTTGGACCTTGTAATTTAACTGACACGAATGCAATGGAATGTGGAGGGATACACACCGTATTTCTAATGACTAACGTCGGGTGTGTTATTTCATTTGTTAGGTCCACCGTATGACTGAAATCTGTTTCATGCTCCGCTTGGTCACCTACTGTCACAAGCTCGGCTATCCCTACTTTATCTCTACACCGTAATTCTTTCATATGCTCCTCCATATCATATGGCTCATCATTCCCATCAACTGTATTTATGTTTTCTTTATCCAATTGGGATCCCAAATATCTCTTTTCAAAACTATCCCTCTCAATACTATCCGTCTCAACTATTACTTCATCATCCTCATCAGTATCAACTTCACTTTGTAACTCCATCATTATTTTATTATTTTCTTCCATTTCCACTTCACTCAGTTCAACCTCATTTATTTCAACTTCCATTTCATTCTCACTTTCACTAATGTCATCAATCTTATTGACATTGCTAGCCAAACCGGAACCCGTTAAAACCTCTCGTGACTTTACATTTACATTGTTTTGGTGAATCTTTACACCCTTCTCTCTCTCTTCCAAACAAGTCACTTTATCAATGCAATTTACTTTTAAACAAACCTCTTTAGAAATCTCGTGTCCTCCCACTGCCGCGTGAAAAAGTGAGCACTTCGACGTGGTCGCGACACCAGATTCCTCTCTCTCTCTCTCTCGCATAGAAACCTCATGTCCTCCCACTGCCGCGTGAAAAAGTGAGCACTCCGACGTGGTCGCGACACCAGATTCCTCTCTCTCTCTCTCTCTCATTTCCTTCATGTGGCCATCATTTTGCATTTTCTCTTTCACACTCACATTGCCACTATCGGTAGAACCCCAATGATCCATAAGGTTTAGAGTTAGGTTACGTCCAGTCAAATAACCTTCCCAGGAGAGGCGAAGCGCAGACACAATTCGGTCGCGATCCGAAAGTGAACTCTGCACCACACCGCACCTTAGGTCGGAAGTTGTCATGTTAGAGGGTTCGGGAAAGGGGGAACCATGGGGTCCAATGGCCATAATTGTTTTATTTCTTCCTTTGAGGTATATTGGTACCGGTTCGCTATTTCTAAATTCGATAGTCATTGTATCGTATGGTTTCCAACCATGTTTATAAAGGAAGTCATTACCTAAGATAACCGTATCTGGGGGTAAATCCGACGATACTGAAACTTTTTCTATCGATTGTAATGTCCCAATTTGTACTCTCACCATCACAGCTCCTAAGATAGTAATGGGTGCACCATTTGCTGCTAAAACCCGATATTTACGAGGATTTGGCAAATATTTGCCATCTTTTGGGGTAAACCTAACTCCAATGATGCATATACCTGCCCCCGTATCCAGCATGCACTCGACAGCAACATCCTCTACATAACCTGCACAATATAACTGTGTACCTTCTCCTCCCTCTGCTGAATAAGCTAAATGAATCGTGGTATCCTCTGATGGTAGTGAGGCTATGGCCGATTGACAATGACCCTCACTCGTCACTGTCGGCTCCCGTTTCCCGCCGGTTCGGAATTTGGTGGTGTCAAAAGTGCCGGTGTTGTAGGAGGGGGCCTCAGTTCTCCATGTCTACCTCGACTTCTACCTCTTCCACCTCGACCTCGCCCTCTATTATTGTACCGACCTCCTTTAAACACTCCTTGGTAGTTATTGTATGGTCGGGACTGATTGTGGTATCGCTCAAAACCATAATTGGCACGAGGGGCTACAGGTGGTGCTCCGGGGCAATACCGAGCAATATGACCCACCTGACCACAGGCATAACATACCAGTGCCGTACATTGTACTGCATAGTGGCCTTGCTGACCACATTTATAACAGGGTCCTATCAATTGGCCAGATGTCGCAGGTGTCCCTTGTTCCACCGCAGTGGGTACTACGGCTACTTCTGTCACTTTAACTTCGGGAGGTCCTGCATTGGCTTTAGTAATTTGCTTCTTGAGCTCCCTAATCTCCCTCTGTTGCTTGGCTGATTCTAATTCCTTTTTTAATGCCGCTATCTGAGTTGTCACTGGTGGTTCGCTAGACTCTTCCTCCTTTACCACCTTTAGTTTATGCTCTACTATCTTCTCCTCAAGATCGGCACAAGCCATGTCCACCATCCTTCTTTTACTCCTTTCCTTCCTTTCATCCGTCATATCCTCCAACCTCTCCCTCTCAAAGGCTTCAATGCCCCGACGAAGATGACTTAAGTCATCCCATTTCTTGTGAAGAAAACGCTTCACATATTGACCGCACATTCTCGTCGTTATCAGAGATATAAGCTGTTGTTGGTCAAAGTTAAGGCGTGCCCGGTTGTGTTTCCTGACCACTCTATGAAAAAATGATAAGGCAGTCTCATTATCCTTTTGTTTTTCTGAAAAAACAGCATGGGAACTATCTTTACCGAATAATGATAAGAACAATTCCTTCAATTTGTCCCACGTGAGAACATCCCATTGATTTGTTGGGTTTCCCCATTGGTCATGAGCAAGTGAGTCAAGTAAGTCTTCGCGTTGGACTGCAAACCAATCCTCAGCGATTTCCGACATTTGTTGCCCAAAAGTTTCAACCTTTTGCCGATCAGGCATGGTTGATGTCATTCGCTCGTATTTATCAACGAAGTCATGAGCGTCCTCATCCACCTTCCCCTTAAAGATTGGGAGGTTAGCAGTAGGAGCCCACATAAATATTGGCATTGCGTTTGCCCCAGCCATAGGTGGCGGGTATCGTGGTGGTGGTTGAGGAGTGAAAACCCTAGCACCAAACGAACGCCTAGGCTGTGGAGGGGGTGTAAGGTCTATCCTCCCTTCCGCTGGCAGTATCCTTTCGCCTTTTCTACCTACCACTTGGCCACGACCCATTGCACCGATTCTACTTGACCGTCCACGGCGGAGACCTCTTAATGGAACTACTGGACGCTCATCCTCACTTTCACTCTGGTAAATGACCTCGTCACTTGGGGGTGTGTGCCGATCTAAACTCACTACTCTCCTTCGCCCTCCACGTACAGGGACTCTAACCGGCGTAGGTGAACGAGCACCGCGTCCTCGGCCACGGCCACGTACATCATTATTTCGCTCATCTACAAACAGAGCACGCCGATTCAGAATAGGAATTGATCCTGCTCTTGCTCGGCGAGGGTTCACCGGAGGAGGCTCAGGAGGGGGTGAACTGCCCTGTCTGCCACCTCGGGGAACTGGGATCTGCCGTCGCAAACGACCTAGATCTTCAACACTACCTTCGTCACTAGAGGACCTAGGGGGTGGTGGAGGAGGGGACGTCCTTGCCCTGCCTCTTCCCAAACCACGCCCTCTAGCTGCAGCTCGAAGTGCCGCACTGCCTGTATCGCTAGCGGATCCAGGGGGTTGTGGGGGAGGGGAGGTCCTAGCCCTTCCTCCTCTCGCACCACGTCCTCGAGCTACGGCCCCAACCGTCACCGCTCGTTTTGGACCCATGACTACCTGTTCTGTACTCTACTATCGGTAACTAACTACTTTAAACGTTGCTGAGTTCGACTACCTCACCACCTTACTACTGAAGCAAATGAATTTAGTTATAATATTCCAAAAACTTAACTTTCTGACCACAGATTTCTATGTCATTCACTTCCGATTAATTAATTTTAGATCGATTTGATTTGTAATTTTTCACCAACCAACCGTATTATAAAAGGTTCCTAACTTATCTCTATATTTATGTAAGGAAAAGTATTAGGCCACAAATTTCCTGCTTATTTCCCGTATCTCATAACTTGTACGGATGTAGTGGTTGATATTTTCTTTTAATTCACTACTACTTAATATTTAAAAATTAATATCAGAAAAGAATGATGGTTAACGCTCTACTCGGTACGTTGCACTCTACTGTATTATGCTGAAACAATCAGAAAACGCTTCTAAACTGCACACCAAACATGGATTTAATGCAATTTGTTGTACAATTTAAAAATGGGACAACGCCCGTGTATACCACTTACTATCAAGTAAAAATGTGTAATCATACGTATGCCCCACGGCATGAACCAACGGATGAATCAATGTAAAAATTTGTGAGTAGGATATGGTGTTTAATACTACTGTATCCCCTTACTACTGACCACTATTAAAAATATAATGAAAATGAATTTGAATGATTTGATGAAATCCCTTGTACTCCACTACTGCCAATACAGACACAAAATTTACTTAATTATCTTAATTTTAAGATGTACTTAATCTATTTAATTTCTATTTAACCGAATAATTAAGTATAGATACTGAACCTTATAGTTGTATATGTATAGATCTGGCCACGCCTTGAAGTTGAATGTATTTAATACTACACCTTTGATGTTTCAAAATTGTCTGTGCAAAAACCCAAAAAAGAGTGATGAAAAGTATTGCCAACAAAAGTACTAGATATTCCCTTTTCTGTGCTGCGGAGTTTCCAACGGTGGTTGCCCTTTGTGTGTTCCTTCGAGGTCCTTCGGCTGGAACTGGTCCGACGACGCTGATATCCGTCCCAACTTCGACCCTTGTCCGAGAACGGCTGGCCACCATAGAGTAGTCACGTGCTGAATGTCACTTGGGTAATTGGGCTGTGTAGATGTATTTGGAACTTTTCACTATTGTGTATTTATCAATCGTATTGTCTCTCTTCACCCCGAACGATGAAACCAAAACGGTCTAAGTGTTTGAAAAACTGAAAAATTTTTGCGTGACCTTAGTAGGCCGGGGGCACTTTGAAATTTTTGGTTGTCTGTTATTTGCTCCTTGTATTATCGCTTGTATATTAGTGATAGAACGGAAATAAATTAATTTTACCGACACGTCTCCCAATCTCACTGTTCAATTCCGTTGTTTTTCGTTCGCTCCGTTAACTTTACATTTTTGTTTGTCCGCCAAGTAGAAAGTATTTAACTCACTTCGTTCCACCGTTTTTTGGAAGCCTTTTTGTGACACACGGTGGTAACACTTGAAAAATGTTGCCGTATCAGTTATCACTTCAAATAGTTTTTCTTTATTCACACTTAAGTTCAGTTTTTAAGTTTTCGAGTGTGAAAAATCAGAGTTGAAAATGTTACGTTATTCACTCAACGGTAGCAGTCGCTGGCCGAAGAAGTGTCAATCCCACTTCTGACACCATGTGGTGATGTCGTATTTCCCTCTTAGTTTATCGACATCGGGTTCGTTCTCGTAGTCAGAATTCCGAAATTAATATT
>JAAAYG020035978.1:0-14115 GCA_009936455.2 Tomocerus minor
AACATCAAGACAAGACAAACACATTTATTATATAGAGTTAACAATATCACTATTATCTGCTGGACCTGGACTGCACAGAGTTAAATGCGACTATCAGTAAGGGCGGCGAGTATTGAGCACTGACAATCACTCAAGTGAGTCAACGAACGAACCAATAACCCTCTTCTTTCTCATCCCATCTTCTTCATCCATGTATATATTATTATACTATCCCAGATACACTACGAGTCGACATACAAATGCAACTATTATGTAAAATTCGTACAATGACACTAATAACAAGTTCAGTTCAGCTAGTCTGGCTTTTATGCAGATCAACGAAAAACTTAGTAGTGCTTCGCTTCATGTGCATAGATAGATACCTACATTAGTTAAGTGCCTTCTAGTTGCACTTGGCCAATTGTTAGCATCAGCTAATGTCATCCCGTTCCTCTCGAAATTATTTTGTCGATAGTTAAGATTAGCCAACCTGAGCCAAACTACATATAAAATCTAAAGACTAAACTAAACTCATTCTGCAAGTTTCTGAGCTCCCTCGTTCGGCTTCTCGCTGTGATTTCATACATTATACACGCGCGAGTGAATTGAATTGAAATAAGTATCTCTACCTACACGTAGGTTTATTTACACCGGTCAATGCGGAAGGTGTTTTCATCGCTATCAAATCAACACAAACAACTGTATCTACCTTTCAAACTACTATCTATTCATTTAAATATGGATATAATTATAAATAAAGCTCAGTTTATATATACTAAGGCTGTATATCAGCATTTATCTCATTAGTTTCTAGTAAATGCAAATATAAAATCCCAAATAACATTGCGCATTGCCTATAAGTATAAACGGTACACCAATTGAGATTCGAGACAATACTATAGGGAGAGTAGCTGAGAGGCATTCTAGCATTTATGTCCTTATAATCAAGGGAAGAGGGAATGCATGGAATCGAACACAATGGTCATATACTCTATCTAGAGCTATTGTAAGTGTAAAAAGTATCTATGTATTTAGGTATATGGAAGGAAGCTGTGCCATTATGTGTTGCCATTCCCTACCATAGTTAGCACACCACTTGTTGAATGCCTCCATAAAATAAACCTTTCAGCAATGGAATTCCGACAGAGTGCTATAAATGGATTTCTTTTGGCTAAGCTCTCTCTATCACACAATAATCATCTTGACAGAAGTGCATAAAAATCTGTTTTATTGGTCCACAGATGGATAGTCACTCTTTCTTATCCCTGCCTCTCTGATTTAATGCACATAACACTGTACATCGAAACATTTCACAGTCTCAACTCAACATGGCATGAGATAACACGCCGTCGCTCCTCTATACACTGACACATCCCAAACATATAATTTTTCCTATATCATATATACTAACTACTCTACTATACAAATGCACTCTGAAGAAAGTTTGGAACCATTAGCATTCTATTAGTTTCCTATGTACAGTATTTGGCCTAACACATGCTGACTAGCATTAGGCTCAAAGTCGTCGACAACGGAATGTAAGGTGAAGTCAAGTAGACAGACAGACTGACTGTTAGTAAATAACTCATGCATTCTAAGCTACCTACGCTTAGAATGTTCAGTTGACTACATATCTCTATAATATACTCATATTATATAAATGTGTGTCAACTCATCCAATTGAATGTCATCTACGACCTGTAGTCCTCATAGTTACAAACCCCATTTACTTGAGTTGAGTGTCGTATCACACGAGAGCTATTTAAAACTGTAGTCTACGGGAATTGACGAAATAAATAAATCCGAACCTAAACTAAATCCCTCACTCATCAAAAATGAAAATGACTAAACTGAGCTGATGTGTTATGTACACAAGCTGAATCTAAAGTACTAATGGAAATTACGAGTTCCTTTCCACTGCTTCACAGCTTAAACCCTTTATATTCACCCTCAGTCTCAGTATACACAGTGCAATGAACCTAGCACTAACACCACATCACATCACGACTCCAGCAGTAGTAGCAGTCGACATATACATCTATGTATTTCCATACACATAATATACACGTAGGCATCTCTAACTAACCTATAAAACTACCTACCTACTAGATTTACTTAGTAGTACATTTAGCTAAATGTACATTACATTAGTGCACTTACGGATACAAGCTTGTCCATGCCGAACATCCGTTTTCTACAAGTGCAAATCAATTTTCTCTCTCTAGAAACAGTATTTTCGCGGAAAACACTAATTCATAACGTGACAATGTCTATTCTACTTAATTAAGTCAATTGTGCATGAACTCCGAGATAATGATTGACCAAAATAGCAGGCATAAATAATTGTTTACTAATTTTGCTACGTCAACGGATTTTCTCGGAATCTTTTCTGACAAGTTTAGCATATTTCACCTTTATTAGTTATCTGAGTATGTGCTAGCGATAAAGTGTGTGGGAAGTAATGTTAATACATTTGGCTCGGCTTTGGCTTGACTTACATTTAACGTCAAGTCAACCGCAAGTTCCGCATACATGCATTCCGCCTTGCATAACTGTCAAAATCCATACAGCTGTTGACGGAACAACAAGACATTTCACATCTATTGCATTACATTCCAACTTCAATTTCATCCCTGTCGAACACCCATACGTATGTATGCGTACTACTTATTAGGCAGTCGCTAGACTACTGTAGCAAATGAATATGCAAGTAAA
Organism: Tomocerus minor; assembly: GCA_009936455.2. NCBI lineage: Eukaryota > Metazoa > Arthropoda > Collembola > Entomobryomorpha > Tomoceridae > Tomocerus > Tomocerus minor. The sequence goes on from JAAAYG020035978.1 coordinate 2,695, forward strand.
ATGAGCAGAGAGAGAGAGAGAATAAGAGCCATTATCATAACATATGAATATTAATATCTGTAGGTGCCTAAACACATTAGTTATTATGACGTGGCATTGTTAAAAAACAGCCTATAAAACACACAATGGAATGGCAGAGAGAGAATAGAATGGAATGGCATCATTTCTCTCGAGCCCCTTTTTAAGGAAAGGTAAGACAGGCAGACACTGCATTAAATCCTAACTAACTAACTAACAAGTGTACTATTTACTACCTCTACTTACTCTACTCTCTGAAATGGACTACTTATAGTTAGTTGTATGTATGAACCTTACCCGTTTAACAATATTAACGAGTTTCGTGGCCAAAGCAAAGGATGCCAACCATTTCTTTCAGTTGAATACAATGGCATTAGAGCCTTTGCAAATAACAATGATGAATGCACAGAGGAAAATATTATAGACGTAGACAAGCCAGCAGAGCTCTTTCCTCGAATTTTGAGCCGAGCGTCATCGGCGGCCTATTACCTACCATTATGTACATTCTCCTCCTACACTTAATTTATACGCCAACATGAATCCGTTTCAAATCAATACTCCAGTGACAGAGTTAGCTCAACTCAGCTCACTCACACAGTTCATGCAGCTAACTTAGTCAGTGCAACGAGAAGGAGAATCTGCCCATAGCACAAAAGAGCATAGCATGCCCATACCTCTATGTATAGCCACTACTCTACTATAGTCGGCTACAGTAGTCTGTCTGAGCATTATGAAGTTTCTCTGACTGAATTGTACTCTAGATAGTACTATTCTCTTCTGTTATTCATGCTCCTGCGAGAGAAAATCCGCCAAAAGGACGGAAAAGTAATCTTCTCTCCCTTTCCACCCACACCATACTTATTTGTTACTTTACTTCCTCACTTTTTACTGCCTTTTTCATGTACACGACCATACGGAAACATTGCCTCCGCACACCACCATGGCTAATAAGTAACTACCTCGAACGTCTTTCCAATGCAAAATGTCCCTTTCAAAAAATATCCAGCCAAGTCCGTTCTTTCCTAAAATATAACGCTTATTATTCCTTCTACACACACAAACATATTGTCTATAAATGTAGTTAACGTGTGCCTTTCAACAGACTCCACTCTATAGAAATAGAGTAGATTCTAAAGAAGTCCATATGGACGCTACGCTACACCTACACCCACAATAAATATCTGTACGTACTCAACTGAAGAACGTACCTACGTAGTCAGTTTAGGATTTTATTCCAGGGAAATTGAAGGTACTCTCTGACTCCATGCCCTGTGCACTCTCTTTTCGTGCTCATAAAATAGTAAATGTGGCGCGAGCTCTACGTAGATGGCTTTTGCAGAGAATATGAATATGAAGAGAAGTTATATAGGGAGAGCCGCTCGCTCCAATATGTCTAGCGCAACAGGGATCTAGCACCAAAGATAACATGTTGTTAAAAATAACTCATCCTACAAGTTTGGAGTGCCTGTTTGAGTTGATATTTTCACAAGAGTTCCATTATGGTATTAAGGATGCCTAGTAAAAATGTCTAAGGACTCCACTAACAAATCTACCACCATGTTCCTACTAAGTAAAATAAGATGAGAAAAGCGACAGTGCAATGTTTCTCATCTCTGTCATTTATTAAGTTCTTGTTTAATGCTATGCAATATGCGTGTCTATTACACATGATGCTATTTTGTATGAGTAGTATGAGGGAAATATGGCCTTATATAGAGACAACATATAATATTTTCTACAGACATGAAATTAGAACCCATTAGCTCTATAGACGTTTTATAGATATGATTTTTTTCCTGGAAGAGCAGACTTGTCCACGTCTGGTTTGGCGTTCAGCGTTTCAGTTCAGAGTAAGCCCGTACGATTAGTAGACGTTTGTTTCAAGCCAAAAAAGAGATGATACTCACTCACTCACATTGCGCTTCATTTCTTAGCCCGTAGATTTTTTAGGTTGGTGGAAAGCGTGAGGTTTCAGTTTTGTCTTCGCTTGTCGAAAGATGATCAATCTTAATCCGCTAGAGTTTAAAAAGGAGAAATAGTATAGGAGCTTACCATACTCAGTGTTGACGGCACACATTTGAGGGTGTGGGTAATTCTCAGGACTACAGTACTGGTAAGATTCGGGCCCAGGACCGTAGTATGCACAGTCCGGAGGAATATGCCCAAATGCCGGGTGAAATTCACAAGACATCAGGTTTGGCGGTGTAGATGCATTGCTATGTGGCACTGGGCTATAAATCACATCGTGATGAGCGGGGCTCATTTCCCCCGCAGAAGACACCATTGCGCTCAACATTAATCAATCAGTCTTGAATGTCTTTTTGAATGAAATCAAAGTAGAGGATATTTCCTTCCTCTTTTGACTTCGAGCTCAGTTGACTCGCCTAGCTTTTCACTTTCCTCTCTGAACTTCTTATCTGATGATTCCACAGCATTACCTACATTTACTGCAAATAAATGCTGGCATGTAGGCTACGGGAATGGCTGGCAAGGAGTGAGTCCTCTCAGCAAACCCCACTCGTCCAAGTCCCAAGTTGATAACAATGTTTTTCCAAGATATTTCACACAATATCAAATTATGCCTGTGCTATCTAATGAAATAATAAAAGTGTTTGATTGTTAGATTATACTCTCATCTGAGAATTAATTATGGGATTCTTATCGCTCCAATGTCGAAGGATTTTTCACTCAGTCTTCTCAACTTGTTGAAACCAGTAGCCAGTAAATTACCAACTGAAATAAAAATTAACGCAAAAAACGTGCTTTTTACTTCACACGCTTTTTCAACAAATCTGTCGACTTAAGCTTCAATTTTGTAGAAGGCAAAGTAGTAGCAGAAAGAAGGGATTTGGTTAGGTAAGTAGCAGTTCAGAAAGAGTAGGTACGGAAAAATAATATTTCCAACAAAGTATGGCGAAAATAGGAAAAAGTTTGGAGACGAATTAGAAGCGAAGCCTTTCCTTTCCTCACTATCAACGAATTTTACAATTTCCACGCCTTTTTATCCCCCGTGAATTTCAATCAAACCATTATATTCGGACATTGTGACACTTGTCAAGAGCTTTGAACTCCAATTAGCAACTTTAAACAATCGTAATTTAATTATGAATTTTACAACCTATTCTCTTAATTTAATGGAAAAGTACACGTAGTGATAAAATATAGTGACAACGTACTCCCCTGAATGCGGAAAGAAATTTTATGTCTATTTTAAATCACACAAAGAACTATACGAATTGATTTACAATGCTCAAAATCAAACTGCTAACAAATACTTTTTGTACCTATATTATACGATTGGCATATTACTGTATAGAATATTCGAGATGTTAATAATTTTCATGTTAACAAAATGCAATACAATGTACAACAATTATTATTGATAGCTTTTAAATCATCGAATAAAGCTGTGACGAAAGGAGTAAGGTTTATTTAAATCTAAACAATGGGTGCATTGGTTTAATTTGCATTTTTCGATGGATATACTCTTCCTGTTGGCAGTTAAAGTTACATGAACTAAAATTTAAGTAGCCCAATGACCAACAGTGACTTCCACGTAGACATCTTTTCAATAAATTCAAAATAGCCTAGAGAAGACATGAGTTCCTAATTGTTCACTTATTTCTATCCATCCACTATGCAATGCAATCTTTGTGCAAGGCTTCATCTCGATGCACAATCTTATTTGCGAAGGTTAGGAATGCAGTATCTAAAAAAATGAAATATGATTTTGAATCTTGATGCTAATCCCAGCACACTCAGTGTCAGTATTTTTACAGACTCAATATAATATCTAATCAAACAGCAACCTTCTACGAATCTCAGTTATAACTTCGTGCCTCTCGATCACGTAGCTATGATTTAATCTTCCTTCACTCAAACATCTCTTATATGCTGACAGAAGAAGTTTAACATTTATTATTATCTCATGTTCCAGTTTCCAATTGTAGAATTTAATACCCCTACATGGGAGTTGACTGTAAAATAGCTTACGAACTTATCTTCGTATCGCATACACGAATTGCATGATTTACATGTACGTAAATACAGGGCAGCACAAAGTTACTAATGCTATCTAGTACTTTGTGAGAGGCTATTTCAATTCTGCATCTTTTCTATTTCATAATGCTCATATGCTATTTCCCAAATTAATGAACTTTAAAAAATATGAAATTGACAGCTAAAAATGAATTCAGCATACCTATTACACGATATACACCGAATTCTACGAAATTTCGTAATAGATTCTGCGCTTACAAAACTTACAAAACGTGCAAATATAGTATGCGATTTCGTAATATGCAATTGAAAGTCGAAAGTGTCATTTAAATCCAAAGTACTAGTAGTAATAATGACATTTATTTTGTAACATGCAATGTAATATGTGAAATAGAATAAAATTATTCTTTAGGAGCATTTGAAATTGATGTTGATTCCTATTTCACATACAGTGACACAGCATCTAGCTACAGTTGTTTATTAACAAGTTTTATAAATGCGATACTCATTCTTTTGTATATGGAACAAGCCAGCACAAATGAGACAGCAAAAATCACGCCTGAATATACCCCTAGGTCACCTCCACACTTCATATTTAAGTATCACCAAAACAGAACAATGAGACTCCTCTTTCAATCCAAAATAACCTATCTATACATGAATAAAACGAAATCAGAGAGTCTACAGTATGAGGCAACAGGTATTTTGCATGCTAAATGCCATTGCGTGTCAAACAATCTCAATAAAAATGAGCTGAAATCGTGAATCACTAAGTACTAAGCCACAAAACAGAATTGTAGCATTTTGGGCTTTAATAATACAACGTCCTATTTGTGCTTCGCCTTCTGTTAACTGCTACATTCTTTCCCACAATAATAACAAAACAATTTAACGTCACATTACATTGCATTGCACTTACTTTACCTTGACGTAACAAAGTGCAAATCGGAAATGTGAAAGGTCATTGCAAAAAAAGGCTGCTAAATTTTCTATGTGCATGCATAATCATCTTTCTATTATCTTTTCCTACTAGATCATGTACAACTTTCAAATAATGCACATCTAGGTACTCTATGCCCATATACAAGCATATATAAAGCAATAATATCATAAAAAAACATCATCTGTATAGGGATTTGCATATAACAACATACTATTTTACCTCGCCTAAATATATGCATAGATACATTAACATGTATATTCGAGAATATCTGTTCCCTGTTCCGCTATATATATCCAAAGTACAATAACATCAAATTAGATGTATAGATAATACCATAGATTGCATGTTCTTTTATACAGGTCATGAATTACCTTGTCATTGCAAATTTCTCTTCTAATAACAAATATATACACGGCAAAGTCAAAACGGTCGTTCATTTCTAGCTCTGATTATAACTCGTAGAGAGAGAGAGAGAGGAAAATCATAGAGCTCGCTAAACTTTTGTAGCAATCCACGTTCCAGGACATTGCGTAAACATTTCAGAGCTTTGCTTACATGAAAAGCATAATATCAGTTTCATATAGACAAGAAAAAGCGAGCTAATAAGTAAAGTCACTTCAGCCGCGGTCCTGATGACTGCTTATTGTAAAAGTATATTATGTCAACGTATGCGTCATTCAAAACCACATAGGAATAGATGGACCTCACATTAGTTTACTTTACGCTCGTGTAACATGACGAAAAAAATAGAAATGTGATGTGACAGACTGCTATTTTCTCTTATATTGACTAGAGTTGGATGAAGGACTAAGCCAGGGAACTAAGTGAGGGAACAGAAAGCAGTAAAGGTTTAGTTCTTCCTACTTCGTAGACGACGAATATTATCACGTACCTGTTATTTAACTCTCAAAAAGTAATGTCTTTAAAGATGAAGTCTTTTTACAGACTTCTCTCATTGGTCCCAATGAAAAACAAAGATAAACAGGGAGATTTCCTACAAGACAGATAGTGTCACTGTCACCATCATATCGCTTTAAGAGCGTCAGTCAGCGTCATAGCATTTAGTACATTATGATAGCATACATATTTCTGATGAGTTCCATAATAGTATTATTTCTCCGCTACATAATGTTCATGAACAACATGCTCGTTTTATTATTCCACATATAGTGCCACTCCTATCTCTAAATTCCTTCTCTTTCAACCAATATCCTGAGCAAAGTTGAGGAGATTTAGAATTAGTTCACAAGCTACCTTTAAATGATCATTTGGGAATAACTACACTGAACACTGAACCCTATTGTTATCACTTCCTACTCCTATTCCCATTCTGCTCGAATTCCAGCAAAATGCAATAAGGAAATGCTTTCAGTATTATTCTTGGATGAAAATTCCTTGATAACAACTTAACTCATTTAAAATTGTTTGTGTAAACACTGGCTACATAAATTCATCAACCTCATCATCTAATGACCTTTTCTTGGTCTCAATAACTCGAGGGCAAAGGCTTACAAACCATCTATTCATATTTTATGTCGCATAAAACTAAAATGTACCTAATCTACGTATGCTAATGCTAATGCTATACATATATATTATTCACCTTTGTACAACTGACTGCTGTACTATGAAACTACCTGTGCAATTAGGCACTTACTGTTGTTGAATGTAAAAATAATGTGTCTACCTAGTATACACATAAAAATGCTTTAAAAATCAAGAAAAATATGTATTGTGTACAGATTGACAAGGTAAACAGTGTGATAAATGGCAAAAGTGCCAATTCCAATGAAATCCTTGCAAAAATTATTGCCAACTAAATAGCTAATCAAACAGTGAGTATATATTTACTTTGGGAAAACCATTAGTATAATTTTAAACTTCACAACATGAGCCAATAATGATTATAGTAATGCCCAAAGTTGGAAAATTCGCATATTTGTACATTATGGGTTGTTGGCAGAGTGTAACAGGTAGATTAGTAGGTACCTAGGTACCTTAAGCAGAAAAAGTCATTAAAGTTTTCATGCAAATTGAGAACGGCACGGCAAGGATTAAATGGGATGTTGAGCCGTAGTATTAGAGTTAGAGAGATAGAGACAGAATTGAAGATGAAAAAATTGCGTTGTATGCTATCTCATGTCCTGAGAACACAATAGCAGAATAATTCATAACTACGCGATTTCCGTTAGGCATTCAAATCTACATGCAAATAAACTTAAGTTGAAGCCCAAAGCTAAATGAGCCGCGTCATTATTGAAAATGTATAGGTTTTTAGATGGAGAGAGAGAGAGAGAGAGAGAACCGTAGAGTACAGTACATGACAACATGTCACAATGAAATGGAATAAACATGTATGCACGCAACTGAGTCGTGCTATCTATTCCTATGGTCAATAAGGTGGAGTTTGAATGGATCTTAATGAAACGGTAAGCTAGCCATCAAAACCCAAAACTACAAAACCAAACCTTAATATTCGTACAGACAGACAATCATTGAGCACATTAATACCACCTCGGTGGTGTCCCGTATGTATCTCTCACACAACAACATCCTTCTACTACATTATTTTCATCCCATATAGCATCAACATATAGTTATTTCACAGACGTTGACATCCCTACCTACATATTATAAAAATATATTGACTACCACGAATCAACTTGTTGAGCGTATGTGTTATTGCATGAACACAGAGCATAGCACACTCTATATCAAAGTACGTCAGTTAGTAGTTACTTAGTTAGTAGACACACATAGTCCACAAATAGTAAACCCGCTCGTTTCGTCCCTTTTCTACCCAACTAGATTCATCTTCTCTAGGGAAGAGTTTTAGAAAAGGCTGTTGACTACACACACGTACAACACAGCGTCAGAGAGCTGTCTCCCTGTTTCCCTATCGATCGCTGCAGTACTTATTTGTATACAAAAGACTTATGCACTCTCATGCAATTAAAATCCTTTCTGCATCAATTTCGAAAGCGCATGTAGGTTGTACTCTCAGTACTAGGTAAAAAGATTTGAATTGAATTACTTCTCTCCTAGCTACATTCTCATACAAAATAGGACATTCTTCATTGAGCTCTCTCAACATATAAATAGTAGTAAGATCAAGAACTATATAGGAATGCCTTGCTCACGTGGAAAAGCCGACAAAGAAAAATCTTGAATGACATGACAGAAAGAGCGAGGAGCTGCAGATACGGCTGGAAAGGTACATAGCTAAATGCATTATCTCAGTATGACTCAAACAAACACCAGCGTTTCACTACTATACAACTAGTGTACTATACTATTCTTAGGTTTTAACTTCAGTTCACTGTACAATACAATGCAAAAGAGTATAGAGGAATATCTTCTCTGATGTGCCTATTACTGACTTGCCTACTACCACCACCTACCCCATTAACTAACTAGTACGAACACAACAGTTTTCCTCTCCTGCACATACTTACTGTGCACAAAATACAAAATGTGAATGCATAGATAGATAATATTATACATACATATATTCAGGTATTAACAAATATAAATACAGTCACAGCACAGATCAGTCAGACTGTTAGAAACATTAAGACAAGACTCTCTACCTTTCTAATCTACCTCAAACACAAAACTGCACAATCTTCATAATGAAGTCACTTACCCATTGTTGGAGCCAACAATGGTATTTTAAGAGAAGAGAGTTTTTGCACGTTTCGACCATAGTTTTATTTTATTTTATTGCAAAACAGTAGTTCGCTCCTTCAAACATATCATCTTACTCAACTTCATTTACTTTTTACAAATATTAATACAAAGGATGGGATTAGCACAGATCAAGTAACTGTACAAATATTTTAGCATAGATAATAGATATACAACAGACAAAACCATTCCTATAATAATAGACATGCACATTGCAGTTATATTTATGCTGCTTCAGATGAACACGTAGTAGTAAAGTAATGGAAAACATCCTAGACTGTATTCACACTTGCAATTATTATCTTTTAGTTCTATAGACATTGTATTTTTTATACACGCAAATGCACATACAAGATGTACATATAAATTATAAGTCTATAGTACATTAAATTAAAAACAAACTCCTTTTAGTGCAACTCATTTTTATATTACACCAGGCAGATTACACACAGGCACTGAATAATGCAATTATATACATAGGCAAAACATGTACATGAAAATAATAATCTTGGATTCCATCAAAATCTGAATATAAGTACCAGTACAAAAAACAAAGTAGTTAAAATTGTATATCTACCAGGTAGTTGCATTTAGCATTGGATATCTTTGATATAATCTACAATCTCACGTTATTCTTAAATTCAATGAATTATTTAGCTGTATTAGTTATATGGCATTACACAGTCTTCCGAGTTAACAATCTCTCTTTCTCTCGATTATTATAGCTAACCTACATTTGTCGTAATTATTTTTCTGAATTGTCCTATCCTCTATTCTTAAGACTGCTTTTCATCGCCCTTCATTCTTTAATTTGATGTAGGTACTGATTCTGTTGAAAACAACATTCTTATTTACGTACAATAACTTTTATGTGCAAGTACTAAAAGACAGATGTACGTATTAAACTGTTTTCCAGTTGCAGACATTAAAACTGCATGTTCTACAGTACCACTACACCTTTGCTACATATCTAACGATAATCACTTGCGGAAATTAAGAAGGCTATGTATTTTTTGTGTGCAACTACAAATTTCTATTAAGGCTATACTATAGAATAGAGACTCTGCTATTTTCAGTGACGAAATAGAATCTTCTCCACATCTTAAATCTTACAATTAGTTCGTTTTTGTAGTTGCGAAGAACGTTGATAAAGGTTTGCATGATCGCTCACGCATCTCACCAAACTTTTCCTTGTTTAAAGTGCTACTTTAACTACAGTACGTACTATAATTCATTTCGCTACATTACAAAATGTACGCAATTCTGAAACAGTAACTCTCTATGTACTTAATACACTAGTTATACACTATAGCTTATCCGATAAAATAATACGTATGTTCATAATGTGTGTAGTAGTAGTCCTCATTCAAGATTCACCATTTTATGTTCTGTTCTGTTCTTTATGTGGCTTTTATAACCCTTTCCGTTAACAGCAGAGCCAAGAAACTGCAAAGCTACATGCACAAACGCCAATACTACTTTAATATGTTACTTCATCTCCATAAAAACGATGTAATTTGCACATTGCATTTTCATCGAGCGAGACTACATTATTGCTATAAAGAGCCAGCGAGTAGTAGTTCTTCGAGCTCAACAAAGAGTGACGACGTGGACATTAAAATAACAAAATGCACTTTACAGATGTCGAAACGAACAAAGAACAATCTCTAATTTAAAAAAATTGTCTTTCCAATTCCAATGTACCTTAAATACTAAACTTTATAAATATTTATTGTAGTCTTTTTAGAGAGAGAGAGAGAGAGAGAGAAGAGAACTGTACTTAGAGGATAAGTACACATTATTAGATACTTTAGAATGTAAAGTAACAACGAGGAAGCATTCCATAGGATTTTGACATGAAGACAAAATCTAATTGTGAGTAAGTGGATATTCTTCTCGCGTTTCAACATAGCATTTTCCACACTAAATTCTCAGATAATCAATTCCTGTCATGTAATTTGACAAAATTGACAAGTTTTTAAGTTGCCATTAAACCAGTATGAAAAATTGTTATTCCACTGTTGTTCCAATCAGTCTGACTCTGAAATGCGATGCAGTTTGAACTCAAGCAACTGTAACTACTCTACTCTGAATTCTGTTTATTTAGAACAGAAAAATATCGAGTAACTCTCGAGTAGTGCCGTGCAGGGAAATATTGCATTGCACATAGCTTAAAGCTCACTACTCACTACTTCATAGAACAAAAAAAGAGGTAAACAAGCGATTCAATTCAAATGAGCGTAAGTAAGCCAAAGCATTTTGCTTTATATATGTAATCGAGAGAACTACATAGAAGCACGGCATGATTAATACTAGATAATTGAGCAAAACGTTTCCCTCCACGCCTCTTTCATAGCTAACAATATAATAAATATATAAGTTATAAGTAAATGCTAGTAACTATACTCACTAAGCATTTAGGCTCAAATTCAATGCACCTTTCAACAACAGACATAAATAAAGCTTTCAAATTTATATTATTGGTACAGTTAAATATAGGATAAGGATATTATTGCCTATTATACATCAATCTCCTCCGCCGAAAGCAATATATAGTGCTATACACTCAATACTAACAAATTATAATAAGAAACTCTAAACTACTTTAACTGTATCTAATGAAGTGGGGAAGGATAGAGAAATTGATAAGTTCATGACATCACGTAACATCTAAATACCACCACAAGAATCAAGAACAACACAATGGTTAAACTAATGAATGAGGGAAATGTTCTTCTGCCTTTTATTACTCATCTTATGAAGTAGGTACCTAC
>JAAAYG020035989.1:1925-14108 GCA_009936455.2 Tomocerus minor
TCAGTCAAAATATTTCCCGTTATTTAGATCCCTCAAAATTATTTCAACCAATTGCATGGTGTATTTATATCCTGGGAAATATTTTAACAATTTAGCTTTGAAAATTTTGTTAATCATCATGACTGTTGGAGAGGGGTAATGAGGAGAAAGCTATCGCATCCCAACTCTCACTCACTCACATCTCCTTTGACCAGAAGAATGTGACTGTCTTTATCTAAACAGACACAATTCAGCGCTGGTTGGATATGTGATGATGATGAGAGAGAGAGAGAGAGAGAGATAATTCTGTCGCTGTCGACAACAAATGTCTTTTCCTCTTTTCCACGAAATTGAGTGAGTGAAAGCCACTGCATTAGTCCGTTTAGGTCATTGACAGAAGGAGAGAGATGAGTGAGTCTGAGTTGTTTGTGGAAGATCATAGGGCCGTAAATGTCATTTACAATGAGCCTCTCTACTCTACTTCCACTGGTACCTATAGCAAAATCCCTTAAAATTATGGTGAAAGTGAACGCCTCAAAAACAGTTAGAGCATATGAAAAGAGAAAGCTATGAGTGAAAGCAGGCAGGGCTGTGAACTTTGGACGTTCATTGTGTAGAGAGAGAAAGAGAGAGAGAGATAGAGACGTTGCGGTGTTGACAAAATGACAAGGACGATAAGATGGAGAGAGAGAGAGAGAGAGAGTGAAGTCAATTGGAATATGTTTCTGTCGAGAATTTCTCAGTTGGTTTGCGACGACATTATTATTGCATGTAATAGCTAGAGTATTTATTTGCTATTTCTTTCTCCTCTCTCTCTCTCTCTCTCTTGACTTTCACTCCTGACTTTCTCCGGAGACAGTATCTTGTTGTGCAAGTGAGTTAAGTGCATTAGAATAGCATAGTCTGTGAAAGTGGTGCCTTTGGATGAGAGAGAGTGAGAGAGAAAGTGCAGGGAGGGTCGGAGTGAAAGTTGTAGTAGTGAAAGCAAGGCAAGAGCGTCCCTCGGGACTCCCTCATTAATTCACGCGCTTCGTCTTTCTTCACCTCGCATCGCCTCCACTCAGCCACACACTCCACTCACGCCACTTTCTCTCCTCCAAATTATACAAAGCAACTTTCTCCGTATTTCCCTCCTGCTACTGTGACTCCCGATGAGCCTTGGCACTATTTTGCAATTCCCTTTCTCTCTCTCTCTCTCTCTCTGTCTGCTGAAGACGTCCCGACTCCCGACCCTCTGCACTCTTCCCCATTACACAGCTCAGCTTAGTAGCAAGGAAAGGAGGAAAAGAAGGAATTCTTTCTCCTTCTTTCTATTTAGTTGTACATAATGGGCAATTCAAAAAGTCGACAATTCTCAAAGGGATGGGCGGAGTGAAGACACAATCCTTTTTCATGCCTCACAACTCACTTCTCAAATAAAACTTTTAAACGTGGACTGAATCCCAAAAATTGCATTACCTTTCCGTTACTCATCACAATGAAAAAAAAGGGGAGCCAATGCAATAACGAGCAGCCATAGCCCCACTTACACTTTCACTCTTTTCACTGACTATGCTAAATCTACTCCTTGCCATAGCTCCATGCCCTAATCACTCCCTCCTTCTATTCCTACACTCCACAATCCTTCTACTTATCAACGTTCTTCAAGAATTTATTGTACACTATGCACATATTGGAACTGTCTCAATGAAAAAGAACTACGTTTCATTCTTACACAATCATTTCCGTTCTTTTCCAATAGCATTCAGCCATGTAGCAAATATCATTCTAATTTTTTCGAATTCCAATTTTTTACACATTTTCTCACTGGAAATAGTGAAATGGTGATCACACCAAGTTTATCAGATACCTACTCTGCACTTTACTTAATTAAAAGCCATAGAGCCCTTTCTTTTTTATTACAGGATAATATTATTATGTTTTCCTAGAGCTCTTAAAAGAGTTTTTACTTACTTTTTGGTGAGATTTTTGTATGGCGAGCGTTGAACGAGGATCATAGTTTCAGATTTTCCCTTTTCCCACCCCATTTTCATAGGCACATGGGAAAAGTGGGATAATTGACAAAATACAGTACTTTTACACATTTTAAAAGCCTAATGTGTATAAAAATGCATTCTGCTTTCTCCCGTTTATAATCACAATCAAGTTACAGCACAGTAACTGCAAAAAATAATAATATTCAAATATCAACATTCTGTAGGTATAAATTGTCAAAATAACTCAAATGATGTTTTTTTGACTATATATGAAGATAAAAGTTAATATTTCAGTATTATTATAGCAGTTTTCATACTTTTTGTTTCATTTTTAGTTTCATCCCACCCCATTCTTTAATTTCCCAATTTCCCACCCACTTAGCCTTTTGTTTCCCACTTTTGCACCTGGGAAATTTGGAAACTCCCCACTTTTCAATTTCCCAGTCGAAATCATGACGAGGATGTTGAATGCTTTGTGAGGCTTGCTATATACAAAATGTTAACTTAATATCATTACATGGTGTCTGTCTGGATATTCTGGAGAGTAAAAGAGGGCAGCGTCCTCAGTCCTAAAATCGTTTGTTGCTTACGACTTTGGGATGTAGGAGAAATGAAAAGCAATATTTCAATGGATAATCCTTTCGTGACATAAAGAGCCTGTCTCCCTTTTCCCCGTCAATGTGTAATAGTCAGACAATAAAAGAGCCTTTCCCAATCTAACTCTCCAGCCGACACTTTGTTTTTCCGGCATCGGAATTGCACAAGAAATTCGAACGATCTCGTTGAGGAATTTTAGTGACCTCCACGCCCATTTATCTTACAAATTTAAAGGAAGATGTGAATTTCCACGGTATTGGTCGAAAAGGAAATGGCTGACGGCATTGACCTACAATTTTTTGCACTCCTCCCCCAACCTATCCACCTTCCTTAACGTTCCGATGTTTCGATTACTTCTGTCAGTTTTGTCGGGGTCATCTTGGTTGCGACAAGATTTCAAGGAAAGCGATTTCAATTCAGATCAGATATTAAGGGTAGTCAATCCTCAAATTCTAAGTCGATTCGTTTTGTATTTCATGGTTAGAAAATAATCCTATTTCCTGTCAATGCGTATTAGACCTTTAATTTTGTAATAAATCCCTGGATTGAGACACTAACTAAATAACTAGAACAAATCTAAAATCAGATTAAATCGAAAAACTTGTCAATTATTTAAAATCGGGGGAATTCGAAATGAAATCATAAGTATTTCTCATATATGCTTGATGGGGGACCTGCTTGATCGTTATATATAGTCATTGAATCATTGAACTGATTGTTAGAAGACGATAATGCACGTGTGCGTTAGAAAATGCAGAAACGTGATTAGATTTTAGGAGTGAGTACCCTTATTATCGGCTGATGTTCCATTGCTGACTCTGTCATAAATCCTACTTAAGAGAGTCTGTCTCTGAGGAATAGGCGATGCTGGAAGTGTCATGTGAGAGAAAGTGGTGGCTGTAATTGGAGAGAGGCAGTAAAACCGCAGCGACCGCGTGTGCCGTGTGGAGCAGATGTACACCGTGCAGAAAGAGAGCTCATATTGGACTTATCCGACTGGGATCGACAGCAGAGAGTTGCTGGGCCCAGGATTTTCGTGTGTAGTGGGGAAAGGGGCACTTAGTGTCTGTAGATGTGTTGTAGCGACCGCAGATGGAGAAAGCTGCAGTGGCAATTGATAATGCAGCAAATGCAGGGAGAAAGTAATAAAAGAAAACTACTCGCTCGGACTAAATCTAAAAGTGCTAACAATAAGTGAAATTAAAAGTGAAAGTCCGTGGAGTGAAAGCATAAATGATTCACTAATGTTCCCACGCTTCTCTCTTCATCCTGCAAATGCTACATCCAACATTAGCCTCCCTTTCTCCATTATCCTCAATTTATGCCCTATACTGTCTAATGGAATGACTAGGCAAGTGCCCGTCTGTTGCTGCCTGCGTTTGTTTCGGAGAAAGTGAGCGAGAGGCGATTTTGTTGCTGTGTGCTGAACGGAGAGAGTTTTCCTAATGTGTCCGCCGCTCGTTAAGCGATAGGAAAAATATAAGCTACTCGTTACCTTCTTCTCCTTTCACATTATTGGCAAAGTGCCCATTCAGTTTCCGCCTCTCTGATTTACGTTTCCCCGCTTTCTGCATTATGATCTCTTAGCTTAGTCAACTCGCATTTTCCCACTTTTAACTGACACAAACCTCACTCCGTCATTTCTCTTGATTCCCCCTCTGTCTGCACGTCCTCACACTTTAATTCTCTCCCTCCAAATATTACCAATTTAAATTGTCAACTTTTGGACTAATACAGAGTAATAAGCAAAAATCTAACAGTTAGTTTTATTTAATAGTGAAAGCCATATGTCATATGCTTGAACTAGTTACCCCGTATTATTTCGTCCTTGAAAATCATAATGAATAGCAAAAATCACACCATCGCATCATAACTAAAGATACAATACAATGTCATACTGTATGTAACACAAATCTGTTGACATAGAACTTTGTATTTTTTTGGGCTATATAACTTCATATTTAAGTTCAGCGTTTTGCCCAACAGAACTTTTTGTGTGCTATTAAAATATTTTTATTAGCTTTTATGAATGATCATTGTATCGTGTTTATCAGGAAAAAGAAAGTACTGGCTGAATGTTGTATTTTTTGCATACTGTAGGCTTACAATATACTACCAAAAAGTTGCAGGTGTTCGTACTAAAAATCAGTTACATGCTCTAATTAACAATTTAAGATTAAATCTCGGCCCTGGTGCTCAAGTGAACTTGAGATATGTCGAAAAAAAAAGAATGAAGGTAGTGGGGCCTTGTTTGAGGTGAGTGCATGCACCGATGGATTTTCTGGTTTGAGTACTCACAAGTCAGTGTGAAGTAGTGGGATAGCCACAGTATGGGAACAACTATTATTTCCCGATACGAAGATAATAAAGACATTGAAACGTGTGGCTGGGTGTTATTCGAACAGTTCTAACAATTCTAAGAGCACTGCTGGAGTGAAAGTCTCACTAGGTGGTTGTGTGTTGATGGTGAAGAGAAAGCAATGAGAAAAGGAGATAAACAAAACAGCAGACACTCGCGAAAAGCTTTTCAAAATAATCGTTCATCTGTGAATGCCGAGATAAGGGGAGGAAGGATACGTGAGACGAACGAAGGCATATACCAAACTATAGCTATTATTAAGAGGGAACACAGTGAACTCTTTATGGAAATGTACGACTCTGTCTGTCTGTCTGTGTCCTCCTCAATTACTTCAGTCATTCCTGCTCACTTTGTTGTCTACCTAACATTAAGTAAATGCTTTTATTTCATCTTTTGGAAGTAAAATCAAAAGCATTTGCCTCCAAAAGATTAAGTAAAAGCATTTACTTATTACTAATCATACTTGTCATTGAGTCATTTCGTCTCACACTCTAACGTCGTTCCCCAATTCACGTCTTTCCAAGCAAAAAAGATTCACTTCTAAATGTAGTACAGCTTCTCTTTGTGGAAATGACAGACTCTGTCTGTCTGTCTGTACATGTTCCCTCTTTGCTACATTCGTTTACAACGGTTTATTATAACAATGCTTTCACCCACTTCCCAATCATTGTACCCATTTTCACCAGAATTTATCCTTTTTCTTTGTACATGTAACACTAGTCGTCATTTTGAATTGTTTTATTACTAGAAACTAGAATAAGTTTAATTTATCTATGAGTTCCCTTATAAGAAAAGTCCAGGATGAGTCAGCACTTTTATCTTTATGTTTTGTCTATATAGTGTGTCTAATGAATTTCAATTCAAGGACAACGTACTGAAAGTTATTGCCACAATAAATCATCTCTTTATTAAACTAAGTTTGGCATTTGGCATCAAACACCCAAATCTTTAACAAAAATAAACACTAGCAATAAATAACTAAGTTATACATAATTTTAGGGTTATGTGTTCATTATTAAAAAATAATGATGAGTACAATAACAAAAACAATTAACATTCAAGTGTATAAGTGTATGTGCATATATAAAAATAAAACAGTGAAAATATCACGTCATGTTTTGGGTCATGTCACGGCGAAAAGATTTATAGGCCTATGATGAAATGAGTATTTATGAGTCCAACTAGAAAGTAGTGTCTATATATTTACGAAGGTGGTGGTGGCTCTAAGCATGGTCCTTCGGTGAGCGAGCACTGGAAAATATGCGCGTCACCTACATTGTAAAATCTAATATGGTAAATAAATATTGTGTCACAGTCACACGTTTGTACGTTAAAATCACATATAGTATGAGTCGAGTCTGTCTCGTGCCTTACAACATCAAAGTTTAGGCAAGCACGATTATTGCGATGAAAAACAAAGCTTCAATTCTAACAACGAATGATGGCATTGCAAGAAATACAGTACGAGAAGAAAATTGTCAACGAATGTCACGTCATTTCGAGATTTTCAACAGTCAGTTTGTCACAGGTCAGAAATCCCGTTGGATTTTAGAAATATTTTCAATGTCATTATGGACTACTGCCGTAAATCTACTTATAATCTACAGAATGTAATGAATTAGCAGAGAGAATAAAGGTCTTAAGAGTAAGTCAGTCTTGTGGTGTACCTCGTCTCTAATTTTTGTACGTCTGCGTTTTCCTACGAATTATTTTGCATGAATATCAATGGCTTTGTCATTAAACAGTCCAGAGGAAATGTATGTCAATTGTCACATCTCCGTCAGGTCACTTGTCAGCGTTTGTCAGCGTCAGCAGTCAACGAATAAATACTGAAAATGTCCTCGCGTCATTTCCCTACACAAATTCAAAATTTTATCAAGTTATCTTAATTGTCGTTAGCCAGAAAAATAGATGGCGTGGCGGATTTGGCAATTAACTGTACCCGCATATGGCTCAACTTTAATTTGGCTATTTGTTGTGTGTTTCCGGTGTACTCGCTTTTGGCAAAATCGAGTTGATGATGTTGCACGAGTATTTGTGGCAGTTCTGATTCTTTTGAACTGCCCGCCTCATCCTTTGCATAAATTTACTCTTCACTGGGATTTTGTCCATGGCACTGCGCATGTACACATTCAAATAAATTATATTCCAGTCATCGAAAATATTTTCAATCAATTTCTAATAATTTCTTTTTATTATTTTACCTGTTAATCCAGCCGTCGTACTTAAAGTCCTTGGCTACCCGAGAAACTTCGCAGGATATTCTTTCGACACATTCGCCCGAAGTGCTAACAGCCCTTTCCAGTTGATGAAGAACCGACTGAGCCTCAGCAGCCAATGTCGTCGAGTTGAAAGCCCTGCCGTCTCCCTCTCGTCTCCCCGTCGCCGGAATTGTAATGACTTTATGAAAAATAAAAAGTCGGCATTTAAAATCCATATTACTGATAATCAAGCCGAGGTTTGAATATTAGTGCGTCTTACCTGGAATGGGGATGAAGAGAAGCAGAAGGAGGAGGGGTAGGAGGAGGGGCAGGAGCAGGGGCAACAACAGGGGTAGACCCAGTAACAATAATATAGGCAAAAGTGGCAGAAGAAGTGGCGCCAGAACTGGAAGTAAAATCGGAAATCCGAAAATTGCCGCGGCTTTCTTTGCAGCCTTCAGACCTTCACAAAAAAAACAAAAATTAGTGAGCTTGACAAAAAAAATCGGACATCTTTGCAAAAAACAAAAATCAATGACTTTTTCAAAATAAAATCAGTGGCCTTTACAAAAAACAAAAATCAGTGAACTTGACAAAATTTTAAGAGGTGCGTAAATCTTACCTTTAAGTCCTTTGAGACCCTTCAATCCGAGGAGACCTAAGAGACCACTGATTCCACTTCCGTCGAATCCGCCTCCACCATGACCATCCCCATCGTCTGGCAAATAGAAATAAAACCACACTATAGTTTGTTCGAAAAAATCGTAGGTTTTACACTTTGAATTGAACCCCTGTCTAAAAAATGACTTAGAAATAAACGAAAATCGTGACATTATAAAAAATGACAAAATTAAATGAATTATCTGTAGTCACAAATTGAATTTTCATTTTTGTCCAAAGCCAAACCCGACTGTGGTGCAGCTGCATGGGAGGGAAAAGTGCATCTCCACAGGCAAGCTGGCCTATTTATGGTGTCGATGCGACATGTCCAGTTAGATTTGATGTATGAATGCTAATGAGTAACTAGCAAGATAACAACAATGTAATATTATTTCCTCTTCCAAATGCACCCATCATCATCAGTCAATCATTACATCCACCTTATCTTTTGCCGACACTCTTGACGTACAGGAAAATAAAGATCACAAATCAGATCTTTCTGCCTAACTCATCGATTAAGTTGTCATTGCATTGTTTTCCATCAAGAGTGCCGCAGCCTCTTCAGTAATTACATATGCGATCGCATCTACTAAAACTCTCGTTCGTTGCTCCTATCTATCTCCTCATCTCTTTTACTGTATTCCTAACAGACTAACAGTTCTACTAATGTCGCACAGAAAATCCTCCATGTGCTATCTACCCTGACACTTGCAAATTATTATTGTTATATTAATGTTATTGAGGCTCTCATAATCCCATATTATTATTTGGACATGATGTGTTTCACCATCCAACATTTTAAAATTGGCATACTCTAAATAATTTGCCTGAGCTAGCTAACATTTTATAAAAAATAGCATTTTATAATAAAACTGTAGAATTTTGTAAAAAATAAATAAAAAAGGACGAACCATCCTCCAGTTCTTCTCCGTAGCCACTGGAGGGCACTTGGGCGGGTACAATTTGATACATGTACTGTAGGGACTGTGCGGCATTAGAGCCGTATCCACCCCCGCCTCCCTTCATTTCCCCTGGACTTCCGTAAGAACTTGCAGGAACTTGCATGGGAGCTCCGTAAGAGGATCCTCCGCTAGAATACCCGCCTTGTCCACCACCGCCGCCTCCTAAAGGGGCGGACAACCCTTCGGACCCACTGGCTGCGGCTCCTGATCCCCAAACAACGAAAAAATTTTAATTCACGAGATGATTCACAATCACTGGACAGACAACGAAGAAGTCACAAAATTGAAAGAAAAGGCTCAGACCAGCAGCGGAGACAAGGGCGGCGTCGCTGTAAGAGTCGCGGGCCCATTTGTTGTTGTTGCTGTTAAAACTGGAGGGGTAGGCGCTGAAAGAGCGGCTCTCATTAGCCGCCTCCACTCCCGGCCAAGACTGGAGGAGGAGAAGAGCGTGGACGAGCAGTGGCCACAGCCACAATTTCTCCGAAAGAGACGCCATCCTTCCAACTTACAACTCTGTCCACTTCCTAATAATTGTCGGGGTTCGGGCACAATAGACACAGACTATCGGGTGAGAGAAGGAATTGTACGAGAGGACGAAAAAGAGACGAGAAATTGATCAAGAGACAGAAGAAGAGGAGAAGGTGCTGGCGCGGAGTCACTTGGGACACTTGGTCTCTCTTCGCATGCCGACTCTTTATTTATAGCCACTCTCCGCCGAAGACGACGACAACAACGTCCCTCGCTACTCCCGACACTCTTCAGGTCACCTAGCATAATTCCTCGCAGGTGCGTCTTCCTCCACTGTCAAGATCAACATCTCCCCACAAATAGCACACACATTACAGGGAATGGCACAATCACCCCTCCTCAGCTCCCACATCCAAATCAAAACATCATCTGTGCGGCAAATACACGGGAGCCACACTTTTCTTCCGAACGCACACATTTTTATATTATTTATATGCACATTAGAAGTGACTATAGGCCAACCTTAACTCTGATATATAAATATATATACATTGCAACCTTAACTCAGATATTATAGTTACACATGCATTTTCCTATTTGATTAAAAGGATGATCCTAGGAGATGCACAGTGCATTGGTCTATTTATGTAGGGATTGATGATGATGATGATGATGATGAGTTGAGTAGTGAAGGGAATGATGAAGGGTGATGTTGGGCATTGTGCATATGCAGACTATTCAGTGACTATAGTTTCTATTTATTCATCTCCCTCGGTATGTACTGATTTTCTTAGTAGGTCTCTCAAGTCTGAACATTCCCCAGCTTATTTTCATTCACAGTGTGAGTCTCCATAAGAAGGGACTCCATTCTCACACACACATACAACTTGTGCTTAGAGATATTTACAAAGTATCATCATATGCTTTATTTTCCTATTTATTTCTGCAGTGGAAATAGATGTTGTTTCCTGGCTCATATTAAAAAGAGTTAGAGAAGGAGTTCTATGGGTTTGTGTCAGTGTTTTGTGGTGTGTGTAGCCAAATTAGAGTTGAATAATGAAAAGTCTTGAATGATCAAATAACAGGACTTGGCGTCTAAGCTCCTATTACGGCCAAGTAGGAGGAATCACACAAAGCCCTCCTCACTCAACTCACATCCATCCATTATTAATATTCACTCATACAGACCTATTCATAGCACACACAGAGAGATTACTACTCTTCTTCTACTGGGCCATCCATGCTATGCCATTACTATTACTCCCTGTGCCAAACCACCGTCATTAAAATCTTCTTCTCTTTCTTAAACATCATTTTACACTCTTCCACTCACTAATAATCTCCTATGATATTACAAATAGGTACCTCTTTATAAATATAATGATGCTACTATTCATTACTATTCATTTCTATATATACAAATACATCCTCAATCCTCATTGCAAATGCATGTGCATTATTGTGCACAGATATAGGTTGAATCCTTCCTATTTATAAACACCTTTTCTAAATATCCTCCTCCTCACCAAAGAATATTTGCAATTATGCAGAAGAAAAAGATTTTTATAAACGGAGGAAAATTAAAGTTTTAACTATTGCAATTAAATTATCCCTGCTCTGTATTTACTACAACACGACAACATGCACGATATAATTAAATAGGAAACGAGAGAGAGAGAGAGAGATAATAGTGAATTAATTGAGGATTGACTATATTTATTTATAGGTTCAGTAGGGGAAATAGGGCAAGAGAGAGCTAGGCAAGAGG
This sequence comes from Tomocerus minor, assembly GCA_009936455.2. NCBI lineage: Eukaryota > Metazoa > Arthropoda > Collembola > Entomobryomorpha > Tomoceridae > Tomocerus > Tomocerus minor. The sequence continues at coordinate 12,896 of JAAAYG020035989.1, forward strand.
ACGCAACTTGTACTATTTAAAAGATGGGCAAAAAACGGAGAGACTTCTGAATGTGGAGAGTAGAGCAGCGAGGAGTGCGAGTGCGTCGCCCGCTGCAGTGTTCATCGTTGAGAACTCTTAAGGAGTACTTGGCAGATTTTTGCGAAAAATTATACATAAAGATAAGAATTTTAAAATTTTCCCATAAGGATACTATATGTCGCTTTCCCGCCGTGGCCTTCAGTTTAATTTCAAATCCAAAATTTTCCAGCCCACTTTCCCACATTTTGGGGAAACAAAAAAGAAAAAATATTCTCTAGGGCACGGGGAACTGTCTTTTTGTCTTTCTAAATATGCGATAAAAATCGAAATGTATTTTTTCAATGCATTTTACAAAAAAAAACGTTTTTTTTCTTATACAAAATTTTATTTTTGAAAATATTGGAAACCTGTGCTCGTCGATAAATATGAGCATATTTCAAAAATGTTTATTTTATTGCTGTACATTATGCATTAAGGCGTTCTCCTTGAATCAGGGCTGGAAATGGTGTTAACCCCCCCTTAAGATGATGATGATGAATATCGTTGCATGAATTATGAATATTGAGCGTGGAGATGTATATAGATGGGCAAGAGAGAGGAATGAGGGAAGAGTGAGCCGACAACAACCCTCTCATTACAATTTGCCAATATTCTCTGTTTTTCTCTGTAATTGCTCCCCCGCCAAGAAGAGACAGTGCCTCTGTGTCTAATTAAACTCTGCGTACGCATCCGTCATTATCTGCCTCTCTATAAATAGGTTAATTAGCACATTTACATGCTACGTCCCCGGCCAGAAGCACCGCTCTATTGTGGCTCACTCACATCACAGAGAGTCTGATGCCTTGCAGCTCAATGATCTTGCTCGTCTTCCGATGCAACCTGGAAAAGTATCCCAATTCCACGATTCAGTCCCTCATTCCGCACTAATGTGGTTTCGTTCCTCTATCTTCAGTAATTGTCGTGGAATTGGAATTGAGTGGCTGGTGAATGGAGGGATTGAAATGCTAGGCCTGTCTTCCTTGATTGTCTATTAGTGCACAATGGAAGATGAGATGAGGGTAGAGACGTTATTGACACCTCATCTTCAATTTAGCGCTCATCAAACAATCGATAGTTACAATTCCCTTCCAACCTGCAATTACTATCAGTCCATTGTCCCTTCCGAATCGAGATTTGTTTTAGGGACACTGTA
>JAAAYG020036000.1:0-14100 GCA_009936455.2 Tomocerus minor
CAAACATCCGGAGGGGCCAACCTGTTACCCCGAGAATCCATGGTAACATGGATTCTTTAAGTACACCAACTTTGATATATACCCAAGCAAGCATCATACCAGCCCACAGAATTCTGATCTTTGACAAAATAAATAGCAGGAGCAATAGAAAATGAATGCATTGCTATAGACAGAGTGAGTGTGAGCTTAAATTTACACACTTGAGTTGACGAGAAAATGAGACGGAGGAAGAAAAACATTTTTGGTGAAAATTGAGCATTGATGTGAGTTGGGTTGAGTGAATTGAGCGCGTGTGATCACAGAAATGCAATTGTTAGGAATGGTTAACGCAAAGAAAACGATACAGCCCCAAGTATTATTGTTTCTTTAGATTTGGTTGGCAGCTATAGAGCCATGGGAAGGTAAGGTCAAGAAAGGAAAGTCAAGTTAGTACACTATAGATACATTAGAGATAGAGAAAGAAACAAAGTCAAGTGGCCTGGTTCATCCAATCTCGGATATGATCTCCTCCTGCTATATATAATAATGCCTCCGTTCCGTCTCTCTCGTCATTTTGGAAATATTGAGTGAGCTAACCTCACCAAATAAAAGGACAGAGAGAATGAGAACATGGTGAACAAAGTGAGCTGGATAATAGTAATAATAATAATAATAAGTAACAATAATAAGGGAAAAGGAGCAAGAAACGGCTCTTTTCTCTCTCTACTTAGAAGTTGCACCCAATCCATTGTCATTTCATTCAGCATTATTATTTCCTTTTGTTGGCAGCCAAAACTCGTTGGGATTTGCTTCCCTTCCACTCAACCCGCATCACTAACTCACATCAGATCATCATACACTCACATATAACCTAGGTACCTTTACCTCTACTATATTATAGTCAGCGTATTGCGTACATTAGTCAGTTATGTCTATTTTATGCATATTATGTGCACATTATGTACAGAGGGACAGATACCCTGCTATATTGTACGAGAAGTGTACTGTGTCTATTATATCCATTATATAAGTGGAGGAACATGGGATTATGGGTTTGTTTGTAGGATAAGGCTCTCACAAACTCTCACCTTCTCCACTGCACAACAATTCCCGAGTGTTTCACTTAGAGTCAGAATTGTCGAAAAGAATTGTGCTCCGCTGGGCTATTATCCCTGCCGTACAAATTGAAAAACGATAGACTACTCTTGAAAAGGAAGGCCGGGCTTAAATATATACTACTTGACTTTTTCAAGAGCAGGAGAGTGGAAAGATACACCGGGCCTTTGAAATTGAAATTGACGGCACAATGAATTGAAGTAAGCCAAAGCAACTACACACACATATCACTCCACTCACTCCACTCCTCTACGCAGCTAACAACTTCCCTTTCTCACTTTTTCCCTTTTCCTTCTTCGTCTCTCGAATTCTAAAGGAAAGGTAGTTAGTCATGTTATTATAGCATTGGGAAAGCCATTATGCCGACCCATCCTATAATAATACAAATAACATTTCAATGGCTAATCTTACGTTTCCACAATGCTAACAATGTAATCATTGATCTGTCCTGTCTTATCCCTTGCTAAATCACATTAGCGTTAAATATCATAAACTCACTCTGTAGATCTCCCGGGTTTGTTAGCAATAGGCAACCGTGATGTGATGTCAAGTAAAGTTAACATGAACATAGTATAGAAACTAAATCCAAGGTCTAAAAATCCAACACTATATTGCCTACATGAAGATTATGCAACTAATACCACTGCAAACCTACGCGGACACTATTTCTTACTAGATTTACATTATTCTGGTGACCAGGTTTCAACTGTCAATCATAATAAACGAAAGGAATGTCTTGAATTGTCATTTTAGACGTTTCTACTTTCTACATGCTTTGTTGCATCTTAGGATGAAAATATTTTACTGGGAAATCAGAATCCTTGTACTTTAGCTCACTTGGCTGTGCTGCTGCTGGTAAAATTTTCATTATAAATTACTGTTTAGTAAGATTTTAATTACTAGGCCCACCCATTTCCCTGTGTTTTCCCTCAGATCTATTACAAATTAGCCCAATTTTGTATAGATAACCGGTAGACTCCTTTAATTTTAGGACTACCTAGTAAACCAATCAACTACGTGGAAGCACATTAATTCTACTAGAAAAATTAGACGCTTTCCTTTAATTCTTTTTAAATCAAAATTCAAAAATTAAACAAATATTTGTCAACGATGCCAGAAAAATACAGGAGAAATTTTTACGCATATTTTGTGTAAACAATTGTCCTTTTGTGATATGCAACTAGTAAAGCAAAGAATTTCAGCTGTTAATTTGTTAAGCTATAGGTATTTTGTGTTTGTGTATGATGTAGGTCTCTGTCATAGCCCGTGATAATCTGTGAGTTAAATCTTTACTCTTTTGGGTTGAAAAGCAGTGTTTTGACTCTGTTTCCCAATGGTCATGTCAGATGTATTAGTATTTGTGTATGTTTATGTGGGAAAGGGAAGTGAACCTTTAGATCCAATTATCGAGTGTCTCTGAAATACATTAGAATTACATTATGGTCGAATAACTCGTGCTTTTGTTTGCATTTGCCGAAACAAGGAGCAATATAGGTACTTTAGAACGGACATTACTTGTATAGATATAATATCCTTATTATTATTGTAGGTAGATGTTCACCACCAACACACTAAACTGACACTGACACCACTGAGCCACACAAACGGGGGAACTTCACTGCCACACCGCCACCATGGAAGAATAGAGGAGAGTAGAGTGGTTAAGCCAACATCAGATCAGCAGCAGATCACATCACCCACAACACAAACACAAAACATCCAACTCACACAGATACTCACACTAATTCCATTATTCATTATGAATCCGTTCCAACTAACCACAACAACACAAATCTCCAATCCAACCCAACCACGCAATTCAGCTCACCCAGACAGCTCTTCTCTCTCGAGCTACTTATTGCGTGGATGGAGGTAGGCCACGGAGAACCCAGATTATTTACACTTTTCCATAAACATAAACTACCAAAGCGAAAGTAAGTCAAATATTTTATCTCACAGGAGGACCGCTACACCACAGACTTAAGATGTAGCTACTTTGTTTCAGTTACTTATCCACGACACACCGTATCTGATGTCCTAACTAAAGAGATCAAAGAAAGCACTTTATTCTTCAAAAACACTTAAATCTCTTTCTAGTTTCTATCATTTGAGCCGCACTGTTTCTGAAGCCGTTTTTACATAAACAGTCCTTGAAAGAAGTGTATCTCTTATAGAATTAAATCTCTAACTAAATGTATTTATAGTCTTACACATCGCATACAATTTACTTCTTAATAAGCAACAAACCCAACCAAACATATTTAATTTTGTTCTCTGTAGGATGTTCTCGGAATAAAACATACAATAGCAGATGAGGATATAATGAAATAAAGATGGATGAAGTTAATAAAATAATACTGTGTATACAATTATAACAAGCAAGTGTGGCACTATCATTTATTTTGCACTAATTGAGAGAGCCCCGTGGACTATAATATCACCACAAACAGCACATCGCATATCCCTTCAAGTATAGCTATTTTAAGAAATAATATATATCAAATAGATGACTCAAATATAATTATTTTGCAAAAGAAATGCCCTATCATCGGTTGTGTACGATCACCATTGCGCATCGATATGGCATATAACACCACGTATACAATTGAAAACGGTGTAACAACAATATACACACAATGCTAAAAATGCTGCACTGCACTAGTTTTAAATTATCAGCAGGTAATCAATCTGTGATAAATAAGAGAGGTAAAAGACGAATTGGTGTTACTTATTAGAATCATGAGCATGCAGGTAGTAGATGAGGGATTTTTCCATATATGCCGACTACAGGTACACATATGAAAATGTTATACAGATAGATAGAATTTCTTTAGATATAATTATATGTTCTGCTACGTACATATAGTATGAGTGTATATGTGTAAGTAAAGAAGAGGAGAGGGGTTTGCATGTGAGTTGACGTGAGTTAAGGAAGATGACGGTGACAAATCTGAGTGGATTGAGAATGGAGACAGATTGACATTCATGGCTGCCCAACTCATGTACTCTGTTTGGTAAGCAGAGAAAAGAAGTGAACATTGCAAGGCAGACAAGACAAGTCGACTCAATTCACTGAATCAGATTACACGGAGCTTTAGCCACAGACGACCTACTGCATCACAATAAACAGAAATATTATTATTATTATAGCCAAGGTAGGTTGACTATGTCCAATACACTTTCCTCCTTCCTCTCTCTCTCTCTCTCTCTCTCTCTCTCTCTCTCTCTCTCCTTATACACTTCAGATATAGCATATCCCAATTACGAGAGTTTTGCCTGTGTATTAGTATCATAATGTAATGTGAAGCAAAATAAACGGATTGTGTGCTGTGTGGACTCATCTTGTTTCGTTGCATCTTATATGGAAGTATAGGAGCAGTAGGTACCAGGGAGGCAGATGAGGGAAGTTGATGTGGCGTTGTTGTTGGGCTGACTTGACATGAGTGACGTCAAGTTACCTGCCTCCTCTTTAACTTAACTGCGTATCATATTCGCCCTGTCGAGGTGTGAGGTTCTGTCTTATAAAAATTAGCTTATTAACTCTGTTTATTAGGCATTACATATCTCCGCCTTGATTTAAGGAACCTTCTTCTAAATTATTAAACTTCACTCTCCTTCATCTTCCCCTGCCTTTTCCCTCCGCGCTCTCCCTCTCTCCTTTCCTCTTCACAATTTCCTGTCTCCTGGATATTCAACCTCCACCTCTGCTCTCCATCTCATCTCTTTTACAACTAGAATTTCCAGCCTTCACAACATATCAGCTTTGTAAATTAAAGTTACAGTTTACTAACTACTATGCCGTACCTCCAAATTACACACTTCATTGAAGCAGTACCTTTTCTTATGATTAGTGTAATTATTTTATCAATTTCTACTTCATTTTTATAACACAGCAGTAAAAATTAAAATGAAAATTCTTCTATGCCCACTAAAGACTGACAAAAAATTTTGTTAATTTTTATTTGTATCTTTGATCATGGACCTTGTTTGATAATTGATTGAATGTTCATGATTCTATAAAATACGTATACATACATTTAAGAGTTAAGAGGAGTAAGGGGTAGTGGTAATGAACCCCAAGCCTCAAGCCATAGAGTAATGGACCGAATATAAAACAAATTAATAATGAGCTTTTCGATAATTGATTTCCATTTATTAGACATAATAATATTTTGTAATTAATAAAATTGGTCGATGATTTATTCCACAGAGAAGTTAACAGACCCAAAAATCCTCAATAATAAATCCTAATTTGAATGTTTTGAGGATAAAGATGATGTTTACGTGACCAAGAAATCCATATTCCTCAAATCAATTTAGTCAGAATGTATATTTAGGGCAAAAAATTAAGGATGATGGATTAAGAATGCATAAAAGAGCTAAAATCGTGTATTATCATAATCTGCGTTTCCTTCCTGTTTATTAGTGTTTAGTCTTAGAATTAAATAGTTAGGATAATTTTCCCTGATTTTGGTTAAAAGGATTCTCGTTTGTATCCAATTCATAGTAAGCTAAACAGGTTAGAGGTTGTTCTGTGCTCTAATGTTTGTCTTGCCTAGCTCCTCGGAATAAATTTTCTTTAAAAAATCCAGTTTTTCCACTAAAGTCAGAAAGTTGTGCATTAATTGAGTTTTTACAAGGAGAAGATTACATTAGTTATCACAGAGTGGATGATAAATAGGATGCGAGTCCATTCATTTAGCTGCGCACTGATTCTCGTGAATAAAATATGTTGTCGACTTGTACGCTGCAACATCGAGAGCCTTGTGTAGCATTAGCGAAGAAGAAGAAGAAGAAGAAGAGGCGCAGCCAGGAGCAGCGTGTTTGGAAAAGAGACATTTAATACACCCAGTTGATAATGTAAAAATCTAAACTGCACACCATGAAACAATACGGGCTTGTTTTCTTTGCAATGGCTAACAATAATAATCTTCCATCTTCTTCTTCTTCTTCTTGATCTTGAGTCGTACATACATACAGCTGCAGCTCGGACTTTTAATATTTATGATAGCTGCTTGTTGCTTTGCTTTGTAGCTGGCATTGAATTACATTACATTACCTGGATAATTAAGACTGTAAATTTTAAACACACATGCTCTCTCCACAATAAACTCATCTTTCATAGGTCGCAGCAGTACGCTACACCAATCTGTTGTGCTGCTCGAGATCGCCTAATGAAATGCAACGGTTAAAGACCAGTTTAAATGCTAACGAACTCAAACTCGCCATTTCAGTAATCAATTACAAATTACTACATTACATTACATTCAATTCTATTGCTTACGTGTTACGATACCGTGCAGATGCCACAGAACAACATTGCACGACGAACATTCCCTTACCACTAACTACTCCCTCCGTACATGCATACCTCCACTAATCAACATCAGTCCTCCTTCCAAATGAATAAATATATATTACACCACAGACAGATAAACCTTTATCTACAATTCCACTTCGCCTGATTACATCAATTGCATGCACGCATCATTCCAAATAACTTACCCTTCACTATATTTATACATCCACATACACAGTCACTTATTCAACACATCTCTATACATTACAATTAATGCGATACACGATCGAACTATTTTTTTACTCACAGATACACTTCTACTATTTTAGCGCTCCACAGTCACTTCCCTTGCGTGTCTTGCTCCCATACAACTATATTTATGCCTTTCTTCGCTTCTCAGTCAGTTCAGTCCACAACTGCAGGAAGAAAAGTCGATACACACTTCACCATAATATAAACTAGGGACCCACATACATTTCAGTTGTTAATTGAAATTAATAAACTTTTTATTCTCTATCTTTTATGTTTTATTAATTTAAAGCTCGTTCGTTTGCTCACTTTTACCCGATTTCGAAAATAATGGACAATTCTTTCTAGAATTTTGAATAATTCTAAATCAGAAATATGGTTTTAACGATATCCCAAAGTGTCACGGCATAATAATTGATTTTTGCCAAAGCCAGATACGAGGTACAAAATACATTTGATATTGTACATTTAGAGCGCCATAATTAGTTGACAACAACGACGTCATTGATGATGTATTGTTGTACATAAACGCAGATGCATTTTGCCTCCAGATATCTGGACGTGTGCTGTAGTCACTAATTTCGTAATAAATATGTACAAGCGACATTCATTAGTTTGTTAGTTAAGGCCCTATAACAAAATTTCCTTATAGAAGTATAGCTAATAGCTGTGCTTGCCCGCCGCCAAATTAATGCATGTCTATTTTGTACTTGTTTGAGTTGCTTGCGTAGGGTAGTTCTTTAGTAATGGAAGCAATATTATAATATCGTAGGAATGACTGATATACTAAATCACAGCATACACAGCATACGTGTAGAAGGAAAGGGAAATAAATTGGCATTTGGCATGTAGTCCAATAAATAAATGAACCAAAACTTTATAAACTTTTATTTATATACCTGTGTATGTAAAATGTAAATGTAGCAGGATAGACAAAATGTTAAGCTTCATATCAGAGATTAATATTATCAGTATATATTCTGCCGGAAAAACAAAAGTTGATGTTAGAAGCATGAAAGTAATAAAATTGCATGTTGTTCAATCAAATCCACCTGACAGGTTGAGACAGATCAAAAGTCAAATTAGAGTTCCGGGCAGCATTACATGAACAACGAAGTTTGTATGTAGTAGATATTAAATGAGTTCAGCTACATGACTAATTGCTTCTAAGGAAAATCAAAATCTCCATTAGGCTGACTACCGACGACACATGTACACAATAGCAAAGACAAATATTCACAACATACGACCTGCTATTAAGTAGTCACTAAGCAATCTTATTCACTCAGTTTATATTACCACATATTAATCTTTAATAATGGTATAAGGCAATTTATTATTATACCTAACTACATATATGCAATTACGTATGCATTTATAGAGAGGTTCAGATTTTAAAAAGGACTTGGGTTATGCGACAGAGCAGGAGACGGACTTTGATTTCATTTCGTCAAATAATGCACGCATTAGTAATTTAATTCCTTTTTGTTACTAGTTGCAATAATACAATTATAATAAGTTGCCTGTACATTAGCTTCATACATAATACGTAATTTTACGTTAATAACATTCAAACTAACGTCCGCGTCCCAAGAACAATGTATGTAGCATACAAAGATATAGCAGCATTGCATAATAGCAATGCAAAGTAATTTCGTGCCAAGCAAGCCAGGAAAGCCAAAGAATGGAGGCATAAAAGGCCGGCGCGTAGGTAATTTAGTTTACTATGTGATCAAATGAGAGATGAATATGATATTGCGTATATTATAGAGTGTGTGTATAGAGTGCATAGAGTCAGAATCTGAGAATGTAATCAGTTGGTTTGATTGTGAGACGGGAGCGGAGCGGGGTTAACAAGTAAAATGCCTACATTAAAGTTGGAGTTAGGGTAGAAGTCGTGGAAGGCAATTAGGAATTCAGTTGGTGGTTTGTGATGTATGGATAAAGTCTCATGTCTCACTCTCGCTGACTTTGATAAAACGTATTACGGCTCTATTAAGTTATGCATAAAGATAAGGAGCTGTACTTTATGCCCCTCCGCTGCAGCCACAACAACACACACACTTGTCTATGACAATCTACGAGTAGGGACTCTAGTCCTCTATTGATGTGATGTGGTGCAGAGAATTTTTATTTTTCCTCATCATCATCATTATATCAGACTGAGATGTGACGGAGGATTAAACAAGTGAAACTGATGTGATGTGACTGCCTCTCATCTCCACTTTTACTACTCATAGCTACGAGATTCAAGACTACTGCATACGTAGTGAACTTTATATAAAACTTATTTGTGAATTGATGAGATGGAGAGTAGAGATGAGCTCAGCTAAACACTTTATACTTGTATAATAGACTATATGCCAGTGAAATAAATGTACATTGTAACATTACATCTTTAGATAATAAACAGTGTACAAGAAATCAACAGAAGTCAGCTCAACCTCAACGAATCTACAGTCAAAAGTCTCAAAGCATGACTTTAGACTTTGTTAAATGTTCGACGAATGGAAGAAAAGTATTCCCTGGATAATAAGGGCAGTCAACCTCTTAATCATTTTTTCTAAGCCACGCCATTATTTTATGCGCATGTGCAAATTGAAAACTCTACAATTTTAATCAGTATCTTTTGAATGGATTTCATTAAGGATTTTATTATATTTAATCGTTTTTTTTTTTCAGAGTGTTTCTGTTTCCCTGTGTAGAAATGAGCAAATACTTTTCTAACCCAATCATATTAATATTAAGGATTTTACTTCACCTTTTTTGTGCCCGTTTGTATTCTGTAGTAACCTGGAAAGTATTGAAAAAAGGCAAAATTGGGCATAATCCGGCCTTAGGGATGGCAGTCCGAGAACAGAATTCATGTTCAATAATTCGTTAAACACGTTTTGTTAAATCTGAAACTGAATTAAATGAAATTGAATTAACTAGATTGACTACCCTTAATAGTGTTAATAGTCTTTATGTATGGAGATAGATAGAAGTTGGTAGCGATGATAAATAAGTGGACAAGGGAAGGCACAAGCACAAAGAATGCAGGAGCTACAGAGCTAAACATGTACGGATACAGACTGGTAGCCATTGTAGCACATCAGATCAGATGATGATGATGGTAGCATATATAATAGGAGTAGACGAGTAGAGTAAATAAAAAAGGCTAGGTAAAAGAGTTGGAGAGAGGGAATTGAGCGGATCGAACTACGATACATACAAGTATGTCTGTAGTAGTACTTTATAGATGATTACCTTGTAGGTCTGTATCTCTCTCGGTGCATATGCACCACACTCAATCTTCATCATCGTCATATATCATTTCTTAACTATTCTTTCTTTCTGAGAATGGGAAGATGGAAAGAAGTCAGGTCACTCAAACGCACACTGACTGAATTGAGCTGAGCTGCTCTTCTGCGAGATGAGATCCTATTAGATATCATGAATGTATCTTTACCGTGTCTACACAAACACAAACATTGCTCATAGCCCCTGTCCCTCCATACACAATACTCCATTCTCCTCCATAAAGCTACACAAATTTATCTCTGTTCCTTTTCTTTAATAGTTCAGGCTTCTGAATTGTTTATAATGCTCCTATGTCCCGTGCATTGTTACATACATATATGAGATAAATGCTAAGTGATCTTATATAGAATGTATTTATTAGTTGTTTTGTTTGTCCAGGGAAAATGAAAAGGATGGATCTAATAGTCTGTGAAATGGGATGTGATGTGAATGATGTGATGGTGGTGAAAAATGAGATTTGGTGAACTACAGAAGCCACTGTAATATATAACTGATTTTTTCTCGTGTTGACTCCGTTTTTCATGGAGGGCTGGGCTGTTGAGGACATGATCATTTATTTAGTCCTCTAATCATCGTGCACATACGCATAGTCACACACATACAACAACAGCAGAATCCAGTGCTAGCAACGACAGTCACCACCAACCAAATCTCCAGAGATCCCTCTCCTATGTCCACGCAGCTCAATCATATGATAAGGAACACTCCACTTGTCTTGTCCCATTGTCTTCCTGAAAAAAATGATGATTTGGACTAAATCTGACACACATATTTCTTGAGAAATAAACTCCTTCCCTTTCCCTCTCCTTATTATTTAGCATAATGCACTATAATCAACGGAAAAGGGATTGCCACTCTGATTTTCATCTCTCTCTTCTCCCTATGACCTTACTTTTTCACCAGCTCCTTTTCTAACTCAAACTGTGTTCAAGTCATTATGCCACTGACCTGATGATTAGTTGCATGATTATCATGATGACATTACTCAATCATCCTTCTCTATCATCATTCATTCTTTACAACCTCTATTCTTTGAATGTTCAGCGTTTTTTTTTCGTTTAATTTAGTGTCGAAAATTGCAAAGTATTAAAATACAACAATTAATTAGACATATTATGCAGATACATTTCCAAATAAGTAGCTATTTTAAAGTCTTCATACTCATCAAAAAATGATTCTTTACTGCATTTCTTTTTAGTGTGTAAGGAAATGAGTGTAGTAGCTCAAAATTAAGTAGGTAATTCAATTCATAATAGTATGCAGTTCAATCCCACTTTGTGTGTTAGTTTTTCAATCCCTCCCACACAAGAAAAGAGTAAAACGGAGTTGACGCAAAATTTTCGGTTAAATGGTGCATGAAAGTGGAGGAGTTGTAGTGGAATTTTTGGTGTGCGTGTGTGCTGCTCTGTAAATAGGCATGAATGTAAAATATGAGTGTAGTTTTTGGGAGACGTGCGATGAGTTGAGGAGTTTGCTGAGCTCTTAGACTGAAACAGTTGAATATTACATAACGTAACATGCATGGAAGGAAAGAAACACTCAAATTACACGAAAGGTTCAGTCATAGAGACTTTTATTAATTGCAGCTCCCTTAAACACTCATTTCTCACTTTATCTGGCTGGAAAAGGAAAGAGAGATTTGGTTGATTCCAAGAGTCTTGGTATTAGAATTGGACTTTACGAATTGGAGCTTGGCAGGAGCAGAGGGTTAAACCTACTGTGGCGGGAGTGACACCCTGAGAACTTCTGCTAGAATAAAAACAGTTCATATAGCACTTAAAATATTTCGAAGGAAAGTTTAAGGGTGATGGTTTGAGATGTGATCTGATATGATAAGTAAATACACATTTCTCATCTCCTGAGATTTCAAAAGTTGCCCTTCCTTCTTTAACTTCCAGTTAATTCCTCAGGTCAAAAGGTTATGTATAGTCAAAGGTCTCGCGTCTCTCATCCATTCCTTCAGTTCCTAAACTGTGTTAATATTGTATCCTCGTATAGAATCCTAATGAATTGATTATGCATTTCCTAGTTGCTCACATCATTAATTTTCTTCTGAGGCCAGAAGAGCGAGACAATCAAAATAGACAAAGTTCAAGCTTTTATGCGCTCACGAAAATAAATATCTCGACTTTACATAAACTAATGTTAATGTAATGTATTTAAAAAAAAGTGACTGATAAAATCCCAGTGCAGTGTTTCCTTAGTGTGCTTTGTACACGTAAAACGTTTTTAATGTGTGTTAGAAATATTTAGCAGATGCTCTTCGGGCGATAATCATGGAAGAGATGAGATGGGGCATGAGACCTTAAAAGCACGAGGTTATCGCCAAATGCTCTAAAGGAGTGATGATGATAGTTTAATTGCAATGTGTGATAATTGTGCCGCCCGCTAGTACATTACTGTTTATGATACAACTCCCTGTCTTGCTCTCGATTAATGCTGCTCTGTCTGCACACATCCTCGTCTCCTCCAAATCTCATACTCATTATACACACTACACTACCTACTTTTACTACATTACATACTAATGCCGAATTACTCTCTGCCCCTGCATCTGGCTTATTTCTTCGGCAAGCGCTACTTTACTTTTTCTCTTCCCATTCCTCATCTTTTTAGGCCTAACTCACTTAAATACTACCGCTAAGAAACTGAAAGTTTTTACGAACCAAATAACAAATCCATTACTATGTACACAGTTTAGAAACCTAAATCAAGCCCAACTAACCAAATGCTCCATTTTTTAACCCTACGAAATAATCTCTGTACTTATTAGGTAATACATAACAAAATTTTATGTTTATGTTCTTCCGGAGATTATCGGAATGAGTAGCATGCAGTAGAAACACAGGCGGCGGCATTCTCCTTTCTAAATCCAGACACATTATACTGCATAATACAATTATGTGAGATATGCTATATGAAAAAGGAAGGAGAAACAAAGATTATTGTAATTGTAAGATATTACAATAATCCCTACTTGGCTCCCGCTCCTCTTATCTGCAAGCACTCTAATCGACCGCCCATTTGTTTCCTTACATAAATTTCCTAGAATGAACACACAAACTTTTACTCTCAATCGGCTGTCATATTTCCATTATAGGAATTAAAGTTATTCTCATTGTTTTAGAAATGTTTCCATTTTAAAACCATATACAATCATATCATGCCTATTTTTAATCTATCTAACTATACAATAATATTTCTTAAAAGAAAATTATTGTTCTTGAATAGCTTAACATTATCTTTGTTAAGGCTTCATACATTATGTAAATGTTATGGTTAGTATCAGGAAGATTAGCTCCCAGTTTAAAAGCTAATTCTCTCTTGTGTATTTTCTAAGCAATAGTAATACAAAACTATATATATTGATTTTATTTCATGTTGTACCTTTAAAAACACACATGACCCTAGTAATTGGTAAGTACATAATATTATAAAAGCAGTGTAGGATAAAGAATGATGAAGAAGTGCGTTCACGCACAGAAAGCGGCAGAGCTGCACAATAGACGGAGTTGCGTAGGGGAATCAGTCGGCAGCTTTTCATTCAAAATTCGATTTGACATGAGATACGCGATAAGAAATTGAAGGGAATTGCTCTTTGATTTTTCTACAATTTCCCGAAAGTTTTTTCCCGTGTCTCGTGTTTCGGCATATGTAAATCTAAGTATTAACAATAAAGCCAAACTGAATTAGGACTGTTCTAAGACGCTGCCTGTAGGAGCGTGCAGTGTTTTATGTAAATGCAGATTGTACTCCATAAGGCACAAAACATGCAATTGCCGTCTTCCTATTTGTTTATATCATTGTGTCTACTAACTAAGTAAATTATCATTTTTTATAATGCATTACCAACATGGAGTCCTGCCAGCCGGTTAAATGAAGTCTGGTCGATCTCTTTGAAGTACTTAAATGAGGGGTTAAGATTCAATATTCTCTTTTTATGCTTACTCATACGGGAATGTATGCACATTAATAAAGGTTCAATTATCTCGGAACATCAGTTTTCCATGTAAATGACTATGGGTTATATAGTGGTAACTGGTAAACCATTTTTTAACGTGTATTATAGGTATATATATATATTATATTATATATATATTATATATATATAGTATATATATAATATATATATATATAATATATATAATATATAC
>JAAAYG020036011.1:0-14097 GCA_009936455.2 Tomocerus minor
ATAAAATGGATAGTCGGCGTCGTCGATTTCCTTCATGCAGGAAATCATCCACGTAGGCAAGCGTGACCATCTCCCCTGCAGCAATTTCACGACGCGTGTATATTCCCATCGTTCCTCTCTCGGATTCATCTGGAGAAAGATACCAGTCGACTCGTGGAGCACATCCATGTGCCATACGACAACAAAATTTGTAAAGGCACTTAAACCGTTTTGGTCTGTGAAATAAAAGAATTATTTAATGATAATACATATCCTGTTTGTGGTCATATATCAATATTCATTGCCAACTACGTAGGACTGCTATAAAATATTAGAAACCGATCTAAAATATTAGAAACCGCTTTGAAATATTAGAAACGGCCCTAAAACATTAGAAACTGCTCTAAAATATTAGAAACTACTCTAAAATATTAGAAACTGTTCTTAAATATTAGAAACTGTTCTAAAATATTAGAAACTGCTCTAAAATATTTGAAAATGCTCTACAATGTCTTCTAAGCTTTTTATTTTACGGATTATTATAATAGGAGTCATTGCAACGGACTCCTATTTACATTTTTCCCTAAAGCTGTGTACAGGGTAGCCTCCACTAGGGCGAGCTTTCTGTTACGGCTTGCCGTTAGGTTTTTGCTTAGTAACTAAAGTCAACTTAGATTCATCTATGCATGCATTGGCTGCTTGCTTATACATGTTCAACTATAATTCATAATTCGTACCGGGCATCATTTTAGTTTTATTCAACTGTCAAACTTAAAGAGAAGAGAGATAGTATGGCAGAACAAAAACGGACAAAAACTTACAGTTCTGTTTCCTTGGAAGCTTTCTCGCTAAAAGCGAAAGAATTAATTGAGAAGATATTCATCACTTTTTTAATGTGGTCCAGGGAGACATCGAAGTTGCAACGTTTTAATAAGTGTTGGGCTCCTAAGGCTTCCATGCTCAAGAAATCCTTATGACAATCATTTTCAACGGCTCGCTCTGAAGCCAGCGACAATGCCTCATCATATTTAGTTCGGCAATTCTCCTTAAGTAGTTCAAACCGCAGCATATGCAAAAAATTTATTGCTGAAGGAGTTGGTAGGATATTTTTGTTGCAAAACAATTTGCACTCCTTCGTTTTGTGACTGGCATCCTAAATTAAATATTACAATTTAAAGTAAGGTACTATTAAAAATGCTTTTGGATACATTTGTAATTAATATATCACATTAACAAACCCGGAGTGTTACTAGACAACTTTGTTTTAATTATTTGCGTAGACTAGCTGCAAATTAATAATTTTGTACCTTTGAACACTCACGACTACAGAACGTCCATTTGCAGAGACTGCAAGGAATGACCTTCTGGATAGGCACCATTTGATAGCACGTGATGCACGTATAAAAGGTGTCATCGTAAACGGATTCCTGAAATTTCGAGAAAACAAACAAGGGAGGCTCTTTGAATATTATTTTCCCCTTTGGGAAATTCTCCCTTGCCACTAAGTATCGTCCGAGACTCGTAGAAGACTTCTCTTCAAACGGAACTCCAGAAGAACTTTCCATTCTGTAAAATTTAAATACCAATCTATTAAACTATTTTGATTTGTATCAATATGTAATTCACAACTTCCTCCGTTACATCCCAATTGTAAAAAGAATGCCGCCGGTTGCCCAGACTTGTTATTTAGTCGCATAAAGGTAGATTAGCGGAGTAATTCCAGGTTGCCGAATCCGAAGGCCCAGGCAGCCGAAGGCCCAGCTAGCCGAAGCCGAAGGCCCAGGTAGCCGAAGCCGTACCCAAAGCCGAAGGTCCAGGCATCCGAAGCAGACGGCCCAGCTAGCCGAAGCCGAAGGCCTAGGTAGCCGAAGAACATACCCGCTAGCCGAGGCCGAAGGAACATATGGTAGTAAATGTAACGGCTCATCCAAGGCATCCGACACCCGACTGCAAGACATCCGAAATTTAGTGCAAGCCACTCGAAGCCCGACTGCAAGACTGTCCTGCGCCTGGATTGTATTAGGGAAGGGAGAAGCAAGCAGGGGTAGGGAGAGAATGTAAAGAAATATCGTATGTTACGCACACCAACCTACAAACTCAAGTCGCGGGCTCGCTCAGGAGTAGGCTTTGCTGGATCTTTTTCTATTGGCTTCGCTGGGTCTGTTTTCTATTGGCTTGGAGGTGCGAAGTGAAGTCCAAAAGGAGAATAGGGGATAAATCATCGCCCGCTCTCATTTGAAAACAAACTGCAAAATGAACTTTACAGACTACGAGGTTTGCACATATTGCCGAAGGCCGTAGGAGCAACACAACCGAAACATGTATTACATTGCAATGCTACCCCTACTATCTCTTCTCCACTTACATCCAGTTGCAGAACGAAACGATTATTAATAATTATTATTACTTTCTTGTTATGCATCAGTTTTATTTTGTGAATAACTTATAATGCCCAATCGGACAGTGTTTTGCTAACTGTACTACTGACTAAGAGATGCTTCGCAACAAGGAATGAAAATTGACACCGGAGAAAATCTTATAATTTGTCATAGTACAGTCAGTTTCACATTCATATGCACTTTCCTTCCCCAAAAACTGCTAATCGGTTTGTCACTGATAGTATGATATAGAAATTTGTCATAGTAATTACCCAACCTGCGGCAAACCCCATGGGGATTTTCAAAAATGAAAAATGGGTCGAGCGTGAGTTTAAAAATGACGTCATTGGAGGATTGGGGGTCGGCCCTGGGGGTTGACAAGGCTATTTTACAATATAAATTCTATAAAGTTCAAATTCCTTGACAACAAAAAATGGCAGTTAGTAAGAAACTAGTCCAATTGTCCTCCAGTGACGTCACTAACTAATAGCAACTACAAAAATCAATTATTTGCCGATCCTTTAAGAGGAGGGGGAGGGGGAAGGGGGGAAGAATCCAATATCCTTGGTAATTACCAATCAGAGGAGTGTATTTCAAATAAATTCAACCTATCAGTGACAAGCAGATTAGCAGTTTGGGGAAGGAAAAGTGCATACTATGAATGTGAAACTGACAGTACTATAATTACCAATCAGAGTATTTCAAATAAATTGAGCCAATCAGTGAGTGACAAGCAGATTAACAGGTTCGTCAAGAAAGGTGCACCAAATCGTGAAATCAACAGTAATAATCAAACCCCGCTTTTTTCCCCACAGTTTTATTCATTCATGAATCATTCATATGAATATGAATGATGAATTACAGACTAGGCAAATAAGTACCTGTGCAGCTGCCGAATGTCTTCTGATTTTGCGTTCGGTTCTGTTGCTAGCAAAATGTCGATTTGACATTTTCAACTTTTCAATTCGTATCTCCTCCTACACGAATGGCTTTATGGAAAATTTTCAAAGGAAAAATGTGTTCAAAATTGTATTCTCTAAATTTTTGTTTGATGGATTTTTGCTACTGTGTTTCGTTTTCCTTATAACTGCTAAAATATTGAAGATTATCTTAGTTTATGGTCACGTTTTCTTAGAAAATACATAAAAGGAAAACGAAGCACATTAACAAAAAACCATCAAACAAAAATTTAGAGAATTAAATTTTGAACACGTTTTTCCTTTGAAAATTTTCCATAAAGCCATTCGTTTAGGAGGAGATACGATTTCAAAAAATTGAAATTCCAATGTAAAACTCAAAATATGAAATTAGCGGGCAACGAATTATCCCTTTCTTAAAGCTGACCATTCTATCTGTTCAAGTGGAACGAAGAACGCACTAGATGGCTATACAGTGAGCGAAGTCCAGTGGGCTAGGGGCCGAAGACCGAATAATACCGCCAAGCCCACATCGATAGTATACGATCTGCTTAGCTGTCATTAACTTTTGACTTGAATACTCTGCTCTGAATACTTGCCCTGTTTAACATTAAATCATATGTAGGTTCAGGAAAAACAATATCTTTCCTGTTAAACCGGATGCGTTAACACCCGAAGCACATGGCTAAATTAGCCGATGGCAATGCACCGAATGCTTAATTAGAATAGTAAAGGGTAGTAGTTTATACTCCGAAGCATTTTACACAGGCTGCAGACATCCTCAGAGTAACGAAGGAATTTTTCTAGGAATTGTTAGGCAAGAAGCTATACTACGGTTATATACACAATAAGGACTACATTTTTTAGTAATTTTACCATGAAAGGAAGATTTTGACGTAATTGAGTATTTACGGTCTTCTTAACTGCGAATCCCGAGCCCAGAAATGGTTGCTAACAAAAGTGGAATAATTATGAATATCAAAAACATTGTCGATACAAGATATATATTTAATGTTTTCATACATTAGGGATATTGTCGCTGAACACGGCCACTTCTTCTCCCGATGCTGCCAAACGTTGGAATGCTTCAGACGCAAAATTTCCACACCCAATGTAGCCTATTTCTTATCCTCCATCATTTACTTACTCCATCATTTACAAAAATTACTTGCATCAAGGGTGCCAAAGCGGTAACACAAAGTAAATTTCAATAATTAAAATTCAAATAGGTGTAATTACCGTTGTAGGGATCACTGCAGTAGCTACAACAGATTCCAAAACTGTTCTTGCCTCTGACTGTTCCACAGAAGATCGTGTACATGTACGCTTCCGAGCAGCCTTTGCAACTGGGGTCTGATGTTCGTTCAGTGGAACGGATGCCTTACGCGCCTTTACTTCAGTAGTCTAGTGTTCAATCAGGAAAATCAGCTGATGCAATAGAAACGATATTAAAATCCTCGCATATTCAACAATGAAAAATGTACATCACTTCAAAACAAATTTCCTACATCTAAAGAAATAAGCAATATTATGCACTCTTTTTCCCCTAATATTTGAAACCCCAAAGCTGAAACTCATGAACATTGTGTTGATTACCTTTTTGTTTTTTGCTGTCAGGTTGGAATTGCCTGGGGAGTGTTGTGCTGACCCTACAGCAGGAATGTTGGAATTTTTATATTCAATTTTACATGCTGGATGCTCCTGCTCTGGAGTGGCGGTTATTGGAGCCAAAATAATACACACATATTTCATTCTTCTTTGGCTTTGGAAGTTTACCCACCGTTTCACAAATCTACACCTGAAACAAATCAGTCAGATAGTCAAATTATTACTGCTAACAATATCCCGAACTTTAAATATCTAAAAATAATCAATTTTAATAAAAATTAATGTGATACATTAAAAAAATTGTCATTTTATGCAAATATTTATATAGGTAGTTATAATACTTACCATGCATGGCTGGCCAGAACGTGTATCTTCCCATTTTTACCCTGCAGAAGAATAGAATGACTCAAAAGATAATCAAATTGAAGATGAGTAACTATAGACAGCTATTTTGTATACGCATTCAAAACTGAGGAAAACTTTTTCGAAAGTCATCACATTCAACTTTCTTCATCCCGATCGCAGTTGCAGTTTTAATCTCGATTTCCAATTTGTAACTATATCCAGCCATTTTGACACAAAAAGGCTTAAAATAAAAAAATCTTCGAGTTTATGCAATGGAATTAGGGACATAAAATAAGTATGTTTTAGTATTAATTTCCCAAAAAATTTCTCTATCACAAAATATAACTAGTTAAACAAGAAATAACTCACAAAACTAATGTATTCAATTTCAGGTTTTCTCCTTCCATTTAAACACTTTTGGCTTGTATAAGGGTATGGAAGGTTGAATACTTTCAAACAATAAGGGACGACTTCTAATATAGATTCGCGCCCGCTTAGTTCGTTTCAAAGTCCCGCTACACCAACGAAGAAACATCTACCGGACATGGCGTTCGCGGTACCTATAGAAGGGACAGTTTATGTATGAACTACTATGAAGTTAGTATTTTCCGCAAGGTATAAGCAATTGCAGAAATACGCATTGTACGTTAGGCCGTTTGCAGTGAAACAAATGAGACGGCTTAGAGACGCTATAGATAATCTTGTTTCTAACAAAGTCATCTTCCAACCCTGCGTTTCTTCTACTCACTGTGTGCTCTCTTCACTACTGCTTTACTTCCATCGAGTTCTATGTCCCGTGCTTACTCGTATCTTCGCGACCAGTAACCACTGAATTTCTTTTGGGCCGCGTTCTTTGTCACGTGGAGCCGTCCAATCAGAGACCAGAGGTGTCTGATTTTGTACATTTACTTGGTGAAGTGGGACCTTTCAATTTTCTCAAATTTTTCCCATGGACTTCATTTCTCATCTCCTATATATAATTAATCAGAAACAACTGGAACTTTACAGGGAACTGGCCACTTTTGAGCCAGTCTGCGACTTGAAGTTGTGTACTGTATTACGTAGCAGCTTATATTATTTGTTTATATTTTTTCCGTCTTTGCTTCCTTCATTCCTCACTCATTCTGTCATGTGCTCCTACATTTTTCAGGAAAGGAAATTGGGAAGCTTCCCACTTTTCATTTCCCAGTCGAAATCATGTATAGGAAGTTAGTTTCTCCCAACCAACCTCATTAAGCTCAAGAATAATTCCAGGAGATTGGTTGGGCATAGTAAAAACTTTTTTTCACTTATTTGGGAATGAAATGAATTTTTTATTTACTTTTTACTTAAAATCGCAAATTTTTTCACGCAAATAATAACTAATTAAATACTTAGAATTTATCAATCACCCTCCAATCATTTTGACGTTTAAGTGTTTCACGACAACTTTCTCATACGAAATTTATTTCGCATGTGCATGAGAGTCATCTTTTGTAAAATTCCAATTAACTTCTGTGATGGGAGAAAATTTCTTTCAATCTTAGAGTAAATGTTTCAGGAACATTGTTGATTAAAAATATTCAAAAAATACCTGGTGCTGCTATAGAGAACTTATGATTGCCATTTCATTTTAAGGAGTAGTGGGGGATTTTGAGGTGGTAGATTATATTGTGCGACAAAGTTTAAAAATATTGGTATGACTACAAATAGCATAAGCCTACTACACAACGATATCCATGGAGATTTTACAAATCTTAGGAGAAACGAGAAAGACATGAATTAATTTTTAATTCACCAATCATAGTTATAACTATTTATAAAAGAAAGATTTAGGAAAAATTAAACCTTTACACTCACCAACATATTTAGCGTTATAGTGCTGGATGCCTTCTGTACTATATAAATAACTCTTATTAACGTTGCACTAAAACATCTCTTGCACTGACTGCACACATTATGGGGGAAAACTTGACAAGTCTGTGGAGATCAATAATAATCTCTTTTTACATCATCTAAGAATGACATATTATTTCCATCTCATAATACTACTACATACCTGCCCACCCGTTGCAACAAAGTAAACATTATTATAAGTCGATATTACTATTGACATTGTCATGCACATTTCATTTTATGACCCATAGCTGTCTTTCATGAATATTTGTTAAATATCCATGAACGATCGAGATTTTCCTAATTGGAAGATTAGCGATAAAGACAGACGGCTGTTTACGGCCCCCTCCTTAATGCCAATGGTATTTGTGTCATAGAAACCTGTTTTTGAATTACATGATTACCCTCGCTTTGTAGCGCACTTTTTGGCTTCATAAAATAAATTATTTCCTATATTTTACATGGTATTTGTTTATAAATAATACAACATTGTAAATATTGCGAATTTTTTATACGTATTTTTTATGCGTATACATGTAAACTAAAGTCTGGGTACCAGGGGAAACTTCACATTTAGAATTGTACCCTTAGACATATCGTCATAGCTAACGCTTATAATTAATTGATGTTGAAATAGGGGAGCTGGTGGAAGTATCACGGTAATTGGGTAATGATGATGCGAATGCCGGGAACCTTAAGGGTTCCCCAATGATTGACAGCGTCTGCGGGAAAAATATTACTACGGGGTGCAGATTAATAAATTAATATGAAAAGAGAAATCAATACAGTTGGCATCGAAATTGTAGTGTGTATTTAGCAGCACTCGTTTACGTAGTAACCGAAACGGCGACATGGATGGGTATGACAAATACGAAAAAACCGTTTTTCTCAAGTTTGACACCCGAATTCAAAATTTAATCATGGAGACCTGTCCCGAAAGAAAGTCGTAGGGGATTTTTTTTAGCTCTTCAAAAAAAGCAACGCCCTAGCCCCTACCCCCGGTGGCTAAAAAAACAATTATTTTGCGTAGCATTCAGGCACCCTTAAAATTGCGGTAATGTGAATACCGATCCGATAATGCCATCCCCTCACTAGCATTTTGTCACACCCTAGTAATTGGTAGGTGTACAAAGACGGCCCTATTAGTGTATGTTTAATTCTTTTTAGGTTAGGTTCGTCCAAAATATGAAAATAATGACCGGTATGTAATGGAAGTTTTTGACAAAAGAATTTGAAAATACCCGACACGATTTTCTAATTTTACACAAACCTAACCTGAAAAGAAAAAAAAACATACCCCAATATGGGCCTTCTTGTGACAAAGTGTTACGGAGGACTGCATTGTCGTGTGTCTTCAAAAGAGGACGTCAACTTTTGCTGAACATTAGCCTTAGGTCCTCAAAGGTATGGGTGGTGAGTTTTTTTGAGCTTGTGCTCCAAGGGTCCTCAAAAGTCACCGGCGATTCGAAAGAGTCAAAAGATGTTGGATTCGCCTATTACATGTGTGTGCGTAATTGTATATATGTGGGGGGATACTCGTAAACTTTTATATTCAACGTTTATACTACTGGATCCAGGTATTGTGTAGCAGCTTGATTCAGTCGACTGAAAATTAATCACAAAAATAAATAATTGAAACTTTGAGATATAGATGGGGAAATTGTACTTTGAAAGAGTTTAAATGATTTTGCTAATACATTAAATGCTCCTTGTTTATGCCCAAATAGTAAAAAAGTATTACGAATCTAATTATTTAATAACGGTTCTTTGAGTATAAAAACGTAGTCACCATGACTTTCGTTGTAGTCACCATGACTTTTGTTGTAGTCACCGTGATTTTTGCTGTAGTCACCATGATTTTTGTTGTAGTCATCATGACTTTTGTTGTAATCACCATGATTTTCGTTGTAGTCACCATGACATATGACTGAATTGTATATGACATGTCATATACAATTTCTTCCGTTAGTTATGGATTTTACATCTCAGCTATGTGAAGGACAAGTAATAATCTAATTCATGACATCAATTGAAATTAAAGTAAACATTTATTTGAATTCCAAGGGAATGCATATAAAATGCTGGAAGTAAAGAAAATGAGAAATGTAGAAGAATGGTCATTTAATTGGTCTAGCATCGACTAACCTAACCATATTTCCATTTCCATGCAATGTAGTTAATGTCTGTCTGAGACCAGATGTAATAAGGTTTATTTTATAATTTTATGTACAGTTTAATTTAGAACTTCCAATCAAAGTCAAGTTCATGGATGTATTCCGGATTTTAAGAGGATGATTTTATTCATTGTAGTAAGTAGATGATCCTCTTAAATTAATAACGATTAGAACAAAAACCATGATGACTACAGCAAGAATCAGTGACTACAACAAAAGTCATGGCGACTGCAACGAAAGCCATGGTGACTACAAAGAAAGTCATGGTGACTACAACAAAAGTCATGGCGACTGCAACGAAAGCCATGGTGACTACAAAGAAAGTCATGGTGACTACAACGAAAATCATGGTGACTACATCAAAAATCATGGTGACTACAACCAAAGTCATGGTGACTACAGCAAAAATCACGGTGACTACAACCAAAGTCATGGTGACAACAACGAAAATCATGGCGAGTGCAACGAAAATCATGGTGACTACATCAAAAATAACGGTGACTACAACGAAAATCACGGTGACTACAAGGAAAGTCATGGTGACTGCAACGAAAATCATGGTGACTACGACTAAAGTCATGGTGACTGCAACTAAAGTCCTGGTGACTGCAACGAAAATCATGGTGACTACAACGAAAATCAGGGTGACTACAACGAAAATCCTGGTGAATACAACGAAAGTCATGGTGACTGCAACGAAAATCATGGTAACTACAACGAAAATCATGGTGACTACAAGGAAAATCATGGTGACTACAACGAAAATCATGGTGACTACAAGGTAATTCATGGTGACTACAAGGAAAGTCATGGTGACTACATCAAAAATCATGGTGACTACAACAAAAGTCATATAACTAATTGTCCTGGGACTCTGTGCCTCTTTCTGCATTAAATGATATGAATCGTAAAGCATGTAATAACATTGTATATTTATAGCAAGTTGTTATCGTGTAGATAGCAACATGTTGAAATGTAAGATGTTATTAGGTAAGTGAGAATAGCGGATGGCAACCATTTAACTTCGCATGTTTCTACAATGAGTAAGTTGCGTGTTGACAGCTTGCAGAAAAATGCGATGTTAAATAGTTGCCTGCTTGTATTCTCCCTTACCCAACATCGTATATTTCTAAACGCTGCATTGTGCACCATAGCAACCTGTAGAAATATACAATGTTACATGCCCTTATCCAATTTTATCAAATTTTTATTGTTTAATCAGTTTTTTTCGAAAATAGGCAAGTATCATTGAATTTTATGTTTAAATGATAGAAGTATTTGCAAGTGTTATCGATTTATTTCTTGGAAATTGGAATTTCGAATTATTTTTGCTAAAAAGCTGCTAAGTAAGTCGTAATAAATGATGTCATTTGTCAGGTGACTGACCGCAATTCCTGTCTGTGCAAGTACTGGCAAGAATTTTTGCAGCATATTGCTAAACAACCATGTAAGCCATTGAATAATTTTTGTTCAACTTTATAATGATTCTTTATTGTTTAAAATGTTAAGCTGATGCTGTTTGTGTTTCCTTCTGGTGGCAATCAATTACGCATTTGACTATAAATTCTTACGAGTGCTACCAACTTACGACCTACGAACTAAACAGCCAAACTAACCGAAAATTGCAAATCGTGTTTATTGTCCGACGGAATAAGATTCATTAATCTGGTCACCACAACAGTTAGACAAAGACAAGAAAAGAGAATCCTCAAAATGTCTCAATACGATCAAATGTTGTCAAAAATTGAATTTTGCCGTTAGCGGAATTTCTCCAACACAATTGTGTATTAGGATACAGTAGTCAATAACTTATTTACTCACAAGATACCCAAAGTACATTTCTGCCAGACTCAATAATTCTCGCATCTGAATTAACACGTATTCTCATAGAGTATAAACCTTTAACGTGAGGGTTGCTCAAGTTAACTACTCTTAATCGAGTATCGAGGATGAATTTTAGTTTGCAATTTTGATATAGGTACTTAAACTATTAATAACAGCTGAACATTATAGTTTACTTAAGATCTTGAACGACGAAGCAAGTAGGCTGGATTTTGAATTTAGAGGTATGTTGTGTTCGATTGTTGATTGCTGGAGGAGTTGACACCTGCGCCATCTGATGAATAATGTGCACATTGTTCATCAAAAACCAGAAAAAAATAAATATTAATTAAAATTCACTGATTGTACTTTTCCCAACTAGAAATTAAAACTATGTGTAAGATTCTAAGTTAACAGCTTATTGTGTGCTAAAACTATATTAAAACTACGTACATTGACTTTATTGTCACTGATCATACATTTATGATTTGCCAAAAATACACAGTGATAAGTAAAATTACATAAATTAAAGTTTAGAGAAAAGGGTTTATAAACTAAAATAACTATGCTCTGCACTAACTATAACAATTATTATTTCTAATATGGAGAAAACAAGTGATTATGTAATATGGATGTGCAATTACGGATCACAAATTGCACAATATTGTTGACAATTTCCTTTGGCAGATTGAATTTTTTTCGGAGACCTCGAGACCCTTTCAGAAGCCTAGATTACAAACAAAATTCAACGCTCCGCAGCCTCTGACATCTGGCACGTGTGAGCTTTGAGCGAGAATGAATGATTGTCGGCAATGCTATACATATTGATGTCCAGCCCACATTTTTATGGTCAATAATGGTCAGCATATGAGTTACTTAACCAATCGATCATTAATAATTTTCTGTTCTTCCATCTCCAAGTGAAGGGGTGAAGCTATATGCTTTACATTCCTTATTCCTTCTAAGCCTTGGAATCTATTCAATGGAAAAAATTACGAGAAACAACAAAACAAGAAACTTGTTTTCCCATTACAGAAATTACAAATAAATTGTTTCATTAATATCGACATGTAATCTTCTCTCTCATATATTATTTCTGTTATACACAACGATTTTATTTTGGAAATAAACAGTGTCACAAAAATTTCATGCATTCTAAATTACTGCTGACTGACATGTTTATTCTATTTTGCATTAAGCCAAATCATTGAATCTTCAACACCTACTTCATGAAGCAATTATATCTATCAATTGGTGCAACCTAAAAAAAGCTAACTCTCTTATGTGTGTCACATTGATTGCCTTCCTAATTAAAAACAAAAACAAAACTCGTATTCAAAAACCGGCAGTTTTCCATATGCCTTTGATCTCAACGTTTCACGTCCATCAAAACCCCTCAAAAATCCATTAAACCCTTCATCACTCGTAATTCCCACAACTGATATTCCTTATGACCCTGTTTACAAAAAATTACTCAAACCATTCCTCCCAAACCTGTATCTGCTCGTCGAATCATTCCTTTTTATCGCTAATCCTCACCACAACCTGCCACCTCTACCTACCTAACCATTAACAATTAGCCTACAACTTCTGATAATGTAAAATATCCACATCTACCTCCTACGAAAAGTTCTTATATCAATCATAAACCTCCACGTTATTCACACCGAATGCTCCCTAATCCTCGAATTAGACCTGTGCGTCCATTTCAAATTCCTAAGCAAAAACGTCCAATTACTACTACTGTAACAATTCCAATTACGACAGTGGCACTATCCTCCAACTACTAATGCCATACCCAACACTTATAATCTTGATAGATTTAATAAAACTCGTGCATAACAGATTTCTTCAAAATCTACCAATTGAAACACCAATCTGCAAGGTGAGTAAAGTAATGCCCAATCTAGGAATTTTTTCCGAAGATGAACTCAATCCTTTTCTTGAAAACATACATAAAAATCACAAAGAGATTGTCACCAATGCATCAAACGATATATTGTCAACCAACTCAGGTCAGGCAATTGCTCAAGACGCTGACAATGACAACTCATTTGAAATTATTAGTGAAATAGAAGAAGACTGTTTGCAATATGAGACGATTGAGAATATACATGTGATGATTATCTAGACAGTGATAGTTCTATTTTCTAACTACAACATGATTTCTACACGCCTATTGAGAGCAAAGACAATCTTTTCAATATCCAGTGTCCCGTGTAATTGAGACTGATCCATTGACAACACAGCTGACATTCATGATGTTAAGAATTTAAACTTAACAACAACTACGGAAACATAACGTTCAATGGTAATGTTTTCCGTACATGTTATGACGTTTACATTATATTTTCCCCCCACTGCATAAATATCAAATGTGTTCAGTTGACAACCAAAGTTCAAATATCAAATGCGTTCAGTGACAACCAACAACAGTGTTCAACAATATAATGACTTCAATTAATATACTTTTATGTTAAAGTATTCCAATTATGAATTTTACACTAAAAGTATATATTCAATTTAAAATAATTCCTTCTTTTGCTGGTTCCTGCTGTACGTTAACTGCAGTGCATGTAACGGGAGCTGCAGGAAGTACAATTATGGTGGAACGATACAAATTTACACGCCCTCCGCAAAAAATGTTGTTAGTTTTTGCTATGTGTGAAGTCAATTTCAATCATCTCCGCAGAATTAAGTTAATCGAAACACCATAATAAAAAACTAACGGCAAGCCGTAACAGAAAGCTCGAAATAGTAGGGCGACCCTGTACACAGCTTTACAAAAAAGCATTAACGGAAGTACTATTATTTAAAAAACATTTGGTAGAAGCGGTTTTTAATATTTTATAAAACTAAATGAAAAAGTTAAATAGAAGCCATTTAAATTTGTTTCACTATTAAACTTAATACTTGAAGCGGTAAGTTTTTATACTACCTACCAAACAATTTATTAGAAGCACAATAGCAATTTTAATGTACCTTTTTATACATTGACTA